>SNQJ01S0043102.1:109842-125411 GCA_010110895.2 Picea sitchensis | reverse complement strand
CTCACCAAACTCACCAATGATCCTATATTGCATGAACCCACATGGCCTGCAATGCCCACCAAACTACCTTCAGACATACCCAAGTTTGAAGGAAAGGCAGGAGATGACCCTGCCAACCATGTCATGACCTTTCACCTATGGTGCTCTTCCAATAGCATTATGGATGATTCCATCAGACTGTGATTATTTCAATGCACACTCACTGGCCCATCAGCTAAATGGTATGTCGAAGAAAAATCGGGATCCCACGCGACCTTTGAGTCGTTGGTCAAAGCATTCTTGAACTTCTTCCAACTACCCATCCGCCACGACAATGGTCTTGAACTACTATCTAACTTCAAACAAACCTCAGCCACACACATCGTTGACCACATCCACGAGTGGTGTAGGCGACGTAGTTTGTGCAAAGCAGAAATCACCAAGCAGCAGTGTCTCGACTGGTTTCTTAGATCACTTGTCTCTCTCCTCAGTAAGGATGTAGATTCCACCTTCCCTCAATCCAAAGAGGAAGCCATCAGTAAGGCCCAATAGTATGACCTCATCTATGCACAGTCAGGGTACTTATACAGGGTACTTCTTGATCTTCCGAAACCTGTGCCATTTGGCCAAGACAAACCTGGGATGTCTCACTCAGCAGACAGACTAATAGGTGCTACCGCACACCATGGTCCACAACCCCAACCACCACCGATGTATGGAACACCTCAATACCCGCCGGCATATGGGGGCACTCCTTATTACCCCCCACCCCTTTATCAACAATCATACCCTATTTCTATACCTCCACCCATCAGTGGACCACCACCGACACCTCCCATACATCCACCTATTCCCACAAACAGTGGTACTCCCTCAACATAAGCTTATAATACTAGTGAAATCACTACGCCTTCCTATGTACCTTATGGATTGGTACCACCAAAAAAACCATACTTCCCATTTCCTGGTCCTCCACAACCCATGGCTCCCCCACATCCTTATGTGGGGGTAAATTTTGTTCAACCCTCTGCTGCTCAACAATACGAAAGTTTTGAACAGTTGAATACAGCCAACCCAACTCATCCATCAAACAATGCCAAGAATAAAGGATGGAACAGGAATAACAACAACCTCGGTCAAGGCGGGAATCAACCCCCACAACACCAACCAACTGGGGGCAACCAGAACCAAGGGAACCAAAACCCCCAAGGGGGCAATAATAATAATAAATGCCAAGGGAGAAATAATGTTAAAACTATCTTCCCTTGTGCCCTTTGTGGTGAATTTGGCCATTACACTCATCATTTCCCCCAGATCGCTGATTTCAAATGGTTGAAAGACTCTAGTAGTCTTCCCCATTCTCCTGCACAACCTGCCCCTCAACAGGCACCACAACAATACGTGCAACAACCCCCTCCCGTTGTGCTGCAAAATCCTATTCCACATCAAGGTGTGAGAAACACCCAATGTGACACACAACACCCCCCACCTCAAGTGGGACAATACCTCAACCCCAAAAAACCAGCAGAGCGTACAATTATCCTCACAAGTGAGGAAGAAATCCTTCTGCAAACGCGTAGTCATCAGTATCATACACCTGCTGAGTCTAATTCCATCCCTCCAGAAACAAACCCTCCACCGTCGGGACACCTATTGGTGATCCCTCGCCCTTCCGCCGAAACACCGCTTCGCATCCCTCGCATCCCATTGCACAGGAATGTCCACAACCCACAGGCTAGGGAAACTCATAACTATAGTTTTGTAGATGACTTAGCACAATCCCCGGCTGCCATGTCAGTCTTCGAAGTCCTCCAGACTTGTCCTAATCAGCGGAAATCACTACTTTCCACATTGGGGGCAGTCTCCCCCACAGATACCCGACTCATCACCTTTGATCTTGATAGCGGAGAACCTCATCTTCCCACCTTGATCTCTTTTCAAATACCAGTGAAAATATGGAACATCACAGTTCATCGGTGTATCATCAATGAAGGTGCATGTACGTGCATCATGTCCAAAACAGTATGGCAGAAACTTGGTTCCCCATAACTTATACCCTCTGCCATCACATTACGAGCTTATGACGAACGACCATAATATCCTGAAGGGCTCTTCCAAAACGTCCCCGTTGAACTCGGGGGCAAGACTATACTCATCGATATCAAAGTTATCGATGCCCCGCTCGATTATAATATCATGTTTGGTCGTAGCTACATGTACGCTATGAAGGCAGTGGCATCTTTCGTCTTTCAGACAATGATGTTCCCCCACAATGGGAAGATCGTCACCATCGACCAAGTCTCACATTATGAGACTAACCCATCTTCCAATCTCGATAACATTCTTCCTCTCATCCACACAAACCAAGACGCATATCCACTCGTCGAGACGGGTCCTGGGATTTTTAAATATCCATACTTGTTAGGGACGTACCATGGATCACCCCCACTCCTTCATCCTGCTAATCAAGTATGTGTCATCTCATCTAACCGAACTCACACAGAGGATGCTCTTCCTCCTCAGGAGGCTTCAGTCATTCTTGACGTCCCAATAGTCGCAGAAACACTCCTGCTGGAGCCTCCTGTGCACTCGTCGACCTCAACAGTCCAGGAATCCACATCCCCTTAGGGGCATAGTCCCATTTGGGAGACAGTCCCCCAACCCCTCACTCAAATCCCCCTCTTTTACCCTCCACCAGGTATAGAAGCTTTTCAGGTAGCTGCAATTCTCGCACTACCTAATATGGTGTTAGCAATCCCAGTATGGTATTTACACCCACCTGAGATGGTCCCTCGACCATCCCTTCCACCACAGGAAGGAATCCCCATGACGATTCCCATCCTTACCCCCACCACTCCCCCACTCATTAATCCCCTTGTTATAGCTGGGGGCAGGAGAAAGAAGAAGGAGCCCACCGCTCCACTTCCTCCACGCATCCCACCACCTTGCGTACTATGTGAGAAAGAGGGCCACCAAACCAACAATTATCCATCACTACCTGAATTACGGAATTTAATCTCCCTCAATCCCACTCCCCCAACACCTGCCACTACTACTAGTCCTGCCACTACCACCCACCCTTCCATTAGTAAAGGGTTGAGGACCAAATACACTTGTGCTATATGTTCAAAGTATGGCCATTATACCCATCATTTCCCATCACTGCCACACTTTCGGCAAACATTAGCCGTTGTACGCCAAAACTTCCAGAACCACCCCAGTCCTACTACGTCCCCGACAACGAATATCACTGACACCTGCTATGTCACCACTTCAGTTAATGAACATATGATACGCCCTTGCTCTCTCTGCAATTCATTAGATCATTTTACATACCAGTTTCCTATGGTCCTTGAATACAGGCAACGTCAATTGGCCCTACTTCCCCGACCCGCAGAGGCGATTATTGACATTACCTCGTCACTAGAGGATCTTCATGTCATTTCCCCCGAGCCCGAGGCACTCCCAACACCTCCATGGTTCTTAGATGACGTATCTGAGGATTTACCNGCTCATTCCCCCATGGACACTCTCCAGCCAACCACCACAGGTACCCCTCAGTACTTCAATATATGGTTTATGTCAAGTGAACCCTCACCATCTCCTAACCGTGTTCCCCCTGTTTCTTCACCAGGGGGCAACCACACAACCATTGTCACCAAGATCACTCCTCACAACCCCTTGTATTCCCGATGTTTCCAATGCGACAAGGAAATACTGGAAGAGCTAAACCACCTAGACTCTCCTTGGGATGCACTACATCACTGAGCACTCTTCTCTCAACAGGAAGCCCCCATGCCTCCTAACCAGAACCCCATTTATGTGGTCGAAACCAAGGATTTTATCCCATCAGGGCCTATCGATTGGTTTAACAATCCCATTCCTGCTCCTGAGGCATTTTAAGAAGGCAACATGGCCAACATTTCCCCCACCATTAAAATCGACATTTCCATTAACAATGGCATCGTCGAAGAAATCACCATTGGAGCTGCTTGCACTCCTCAGGAAATTGCCGCATATAAAGCCCTCTTCTAGGAATATAGGGATATTTTCGCCTGGTCATACACGAAAATGCCTGGCCTTGATCCCTCTATTGTCGAACATCGCATTGACACCTGGCCCAACATCACACCAGTTCGCTAAAAACAGTGACCGCTACACCCATCCAAAGCCGCGGCTATCAAAGCCGAAATTGACAAATTACGCACTGCCTGGTTTATTTACCCCATCGCTTATACCTCATGGGTTTCCAACCCTATACCCGTTGACAAAAAACAGGGCACTATCCGCGTTTGCACAGAATTTCGTGATCTCAATAACGCATGTCCCAAAGACAACTTTCGAACACCTTTCATCGATCAAATTATCAATGACTGGGCCGACCACGAGGCTCTCTCCTTTATGGATGGATTCTCTGGCTATAACCAAATTCAAATCCACCCAACTGATCAATATAAAACCGCATTCACTACCCCATGGGGTACTTTTGCATATCGTGTCATGCCTTTCGGCTTAAATAATGCCGGCGCAAATTTCCAGCGAGTGATGACATACATCTTTCACGATCTGGCTAAAATCATCCTCGCCTACTTGGACGACCTCACAGCTCGATCCAAGAAATGCACCCAACATTTCGATGATTTACAAATCATCTTTCAACGGTGTCATTAGTACAACATCCGCTTGAATCCTCTCAAGTGTGTGTTATGTGTCACTGCAAGGCGCCTCCTCGGTTTTAATGTTTCCCAAAGTGGTATTACCATAGACCCCCTCAAATTCCAATCTATCACCGAAATTCCACCTCCCCGGAATTTACGGGAACTTCAAAATCTATAGGGAAAAGCTAACTTTCTTAGATGCTTTGTCCCAGATTACACCATACGTGCACACGGTTTCCTCCACTTACTACGTCATAGCATCCCTTTTCACTGGGACGACCATGCCCAAGATTCATTTGACGATCTTAAAGCAGTGCTTTCAAACACACCTTTAATTAGTGCACCTGACTATAATCGCGACTACATCCTCTACGTATCAGCTTCAGCTGTATCAGTAGCTAGCGTCCTCGTCCAGCTTGGAGATGACAATCATGAACACGCCATTTATTACATTAGTAAGAACCTCTTAGGACCACCCTTGAAGTATAAACACGAAGAAAAACTTGCTCTTGCAGTTGTCCTCGCAGTACAGAAACTGCGCCATTACATTCTGCTTCGCACCACCAAGGTCGTCGCAGATTCCAACCCTATGCAGTACTTGCTCAGTCGTCGACAAGTTAACAACAAATTCGCTCTGTGGATCATTATCCTTCAGGAGTACGACCTCGATTTCTCAACACTGGTGGTGTCACGGCCCTCCCCTCTGACACCACCAGTGCCCCCGTCAATACCGACTTTCCCGATGAACATCTCTTTTACATTACTTCAGATGATCCTTGGTACGACGACCTTCTCGTCTACCTCCGAACTCAAAATTTTGGTAACCACCTTTCACAAGATGATCATCTATGTATTCGCCATCAGGCCCCCCGCTACCTTCTCATCGGAGACATCCTATACCGGTGGGGCATCGACACCATTCTTCGTCAATGCCTGACTATTAACGAGGCCGACAAAGTCCTAAACGACTGCCACAGTGGTGCATGTGGGGGCCATCTTTCGGGTATATCCACTCCTCAAAAGATTATCTGAGCTAGTTACTTATGGCCTACCTTGTTTCATGATTGCACTCATGCCGTGAAACGATGTGAGCAATGCCAACTCTATGCCAACAAAGCCCGAGCTCCCCCCGTTCTTCTTCACCCTGTCATAACTGCCGGCCCTTTTTGTAAATGGGGCATTGAATTTATGACTTGTAATCCCCCCTCCAGCAATGGCCACAAATACATCGTTGTTGCCGTTGATTACTTCACCAAATGGGCCGAAGCTATGCCCACATTCAACAACACCACTGACACTGCAGCGCATTTTTTCTTTAACCACGTCATATCCCGCTTTGGAGTACCCCTCCAACTCATTTCAGATCATGGCAAACACTTCGAGAATGAGATCTTTGTCGAACTCTCATCTCGGTTAGGCTTCTCTCACGAGTTTGCCTCACCATATTACCCTCAGTCAAACGGACAGGTCGAGGCCATTAAAAAAGTCCTCAAGACCATGTTACAGTGCACGGTTAATAAACATAAAACCAATTAGCATCATATGTTATTTTCTGCGCTATGGGCTTATCGAACGGCTGTGAAAACCGCTATAGGTTTCACACCGTTCCATTTAGTCCATGGGGTCGAGGCAACTCTTCCCATCGTTTGCGAAATTCCCACCTTATGCACCACAATTGAGCTATTACCTGACACTGCTCCAATGGAGCAGCGCTTGCTGAACTTGGAGTCTCTGGATGAAGATCGTCGATCTTCCTTACAAAACAATGAGGCAGCTAAAAAATGATCCAAGGCTACCTTTGATTTCCATGTCAACCTTCGATCATTTCACGAAGGCGACCTCGTCTTGGCTTATGATATCACTCATGATACCTTTGGCCATGGAAAATTCGAATCACTTTGGCATGGCCCTTACATTATCCAACATTGCCTCACCAAAGGCACATACATCCTGGCCTCCCCTAAAGGCCTCTCTCTCAAGGAACTCGTCAATGGGTTGTATCTCAAGAAATTTTATGCTTAAAAGTAGTCATTCTACTTTAGGTTATTTCTTTTTATACCGTTTTTAATCTTTTTTCTCCTCCCCTCTCGTCTAAACTATCCTTTGTGCTATTGACAGATGCTTCCTCCACCCGCCTACCACATCGATTACGTCGACGGTGCCAGTCGTTGGACACAAAATCTCGCTTCGGCTGCTTGAGCTCTCTACACCCCCTCACATGAAATGCTCCATTCAAGCGGCATATGTTTGGGGTCAACAACCAACAACCAAGCCGAATACAATGCTGTCATTGGCCTCCTGGACGATGCCCAGCATCATCATATTCGTCACCTTAGCGCCTTCCTCAACTCTCAACTAGTCGTTCTCCAACTCAACAATGTGTACCGCGTCCATGATCCATGCCTCTTTTGCAAATACCTGCAGGTTAGGATGTTATCTCGACATTTTGATTCCATTACATTTACTTATATTCCAAGACAATTGAATCAAATAACAGATAACCTAGCTAATATTATGTTATACTGACATATATCACATCAAGCTATCGCTACACATACATAAACATGTCACAAAACCTGTCACAACATATATATAGAATGGACGTAATCAACTCATTAGCAAAAACATGTAGACAACATAGGGATCTCAAAATATGTATACTCATGTATTTATAAAAGCCCATCAGGCCATCCAAATGTTTACATACAAAAAATACAAGTATCCGCAGGCCAATGCAACACCTCGGTACAAAAATGGGCTCACTAGCCTATATACAAAAAAAAAGATATACATCATGCACCACTCATGGAGCCTCTATCACGACACCACCTGCTCCTCCCTCAGGCGGTGGTGGCCCACCACCACCTACCCCAGGCAGTGGTGGTCCACCCCCTATAGGACCCTCCTGCCCCGGTGGTAGGCATCCACTCGTCATAGCATCAAGCACTACTGCTTGTCGCACTATGGACCGCCATGGTGGCGGTACCCCCACACACTGCTCCAAGAAACTCTCGTCCTAGATGCGTGACCACATGCCCTCAGGCACATCCTATAAAACCATCTCCAGACGATGACATATATCATCGAAATCCACTCCGGCCACCGCTGGAGGAGCGTGTGATGGCCCCGCACCAGGGTCATCGAACCGGCGCCTCCTCGCTGCCCTCTCTGGCTTAGGTGGTCACCTCGCGGAATCCTCCCACCAACGTCTCTCTCCCCACGACAGTCTCTTCGGATCCCGACGAGCGGACACTCTCTGAAACTCTACCTCGTGCCTGCGAGGTGCCACATTTGTACATACAAACAAACAACACATAGTATCAGTATCTATATCATAAACATATGGACGACTATCTCAAAAACAAACATATACGCAAACATACATATCTACATCATCAATCAACGTACGTCGATGATCAAAAACCTCCCCAGGAGGTAGCATCATATCCGGATCATCCCGGAATTCCACCCCAGCATAGGGGTACCGCAAAATCACCTGCGACATCTGCCACCATACCTGCGCTGCCTCCACCGAAAATAAGTGGCCCCCTTCGCCACCACCATGGCGAAGCAATACAGTCAACCACCACCTCAACCACGACTCTCACGCCCCATGCACACTCAATAGAATCCTCGGGTGCAACATCGACACCCTCTCTAGAAACCAGGCTACTAGGATAGACCCGAATGCGAACTCCCCGGTATCAGTAGATCGACAGTGGTCCAACTGCGCCACCATCCTCGCATGTAGCGTAAGCCCCCAAGCAAAACGGTTGCTGGCCAACACTCTCTCCAACACCCACAGCTGGCCACCATTGATCCGCTGGGTCGCCAGTGACCCATATACTTGTACAATCATCGCTGCTATACAACGATGCGCTAGGGAATCTATCGACGATATGCTCACCACCGTCCCGGACATAAAGTTATGACCGGAACAATATCTCTGGCCAATCGTGATGAGCACCGTATCCTTAGGCAACACTGGCTCTGCCGGTAGGGGAATTCCCCGGAATGGGAGCCCCGTCAAGAAATATACATCCTCCACCACAGTGAAGGGGATCCTCTCTCCTCGCACGAGGAAGCAGTGCAGCTCCAGACTCCACATCTTGATCAGGAACTGTAGTAGATACTCCTGTGACCATATCAACAGGCACTCAAAAAACTTTAGCAGCCCACAGGCTGCCAAAGTCGCATGAACACCGGGCCCCTCAATGGCCACGACGTCTCCCAGCTGACACCAGTCTCGCTCTCGCCAACCCACTGACATCGTCACCACTGTCCACCTGCAGACAACACAGAGTCCTATATCAGCTCAAGAAACCATCAACAGCATCAAAAAGACTCATTTTTATTCACCTCAACCTTGCCTCCTAGGCGTGGTTTTGTTACCCACAGGTGCACACACATGTGTTCCTGTTCACTACACAGGTGTGCACACAAGCGCGCCTGTTCACTACACAGGTGCGCACACATGCGCATCTGTTCATTACATAGGTGCGCATCAGTGCACACCTGTTTGTTCCACAGGCGTGCTCCCACGCGCACTTGTTCAACTCACAGATGTGCTCAGGTGCACGCCTGTTCAACTCACAGGCGTGCCCTTCAAGCGCACCTTAAATTCTCCCTACCGTTCCCCCATGCTCGTATATCCGGGGTATAGGCGCGCACATATGCGCGCCTATCACTGGATCGCTCGCGCATTTGGGGCCCATATCCCCTAAATACCTCTGCACGGCCCTCCATACAGCCCCTGCCCAAAAATTGAAAACCTATTTCTATGAAGGATGATTAGGCCACTAACTTGACTCTCGCTAATCACCACTCGGATGCCTCATCCTCCCCGAATATCCAAATCTCCTCTGAAAACTGCTCGTCCAATCACTATTGCAGCAAGTACAAATGAGGTGGTAATGTGGGCCCTACAGCTATATATAGGCCTTTTGTCAAACTTCCACTCACCATTCCGGGAGCCCATAGTGTCCATTTTTCACTCCATCTTCAGCCACGGGATCAGTATCCCATCACCTACATCACAACATTCCTTGGGTTTCTTTTCACCCTGAGCCCCTGGGGCGCCTTTTTTTTTCATACCATGGTCAGGTATGCATGCGCATAGTCACACTTATCAAATACATGCTCATATCTTCGATTCTCTTCATATATTGTTCAATTTGGGTATTTGGTTTTCATGTGTGCAGGTACTTGATCATCATCCATCGACACAACCCCTTCAGGTATATACTCATCACTGGCATGTAGTATTTCCCGCTATATCGCATTTACATTTCCAGTCACACCCTCTGATATTGGCCTCTAGGATCCTCATTCCCGACTCTGCAGTACCCACGCCTCCATTTTCATCTTCGGTACTATTACCCGGTAACATTCTTACCCACATGAGTTGTCCCATACATAGCACCTTTTTCCACTTTTTGACACTCATGCCGTTTTTCCTTACCTTTTAGGGATGGGAGTCCCGATAGTCTTTCATCATGTCGTGAATCAACCACATACTCCTTCTCCTCATTTTGCTAGCTTTCCCACACAGACTCCCACATTATCTCTTTAGAGTTCTATTTTTTACCTGCACCTCCACAGTATCATGAACCCTCCATTTCATCCACAATCAATTTGCCCATCTGCGCACCTACCTTCATTTCACCTACCTCATACAGAAACTCACCAATGGGGCCCCCACCCTTCATCCATTTTCCAAGCAAAATATTCCCCACATGGGCCACCCATATCACACTGGGGCACCCGTTTTTGTATTTGTACATTTCTCCCCAAATTATTCGTTATTTATTGTACAAACACCTTTATTTCCAGTCATTACATTATCTTTTTGTCGTCACCTTTGGCGACTTCGTCCATGTACCTCTGCCACTTCCTCACCCCATTCGATTTCACAAAGCCCTTTGCTTCTTGGAATCGCGTTTCCCTTTTGTCGACATCAGCACAATTTTCCGGAAGGGCGACAATATCTTGATTCTCATTCTCCACTCAATGAGAGATCTTAAACGGCACAGGGTGAAACACCATTGCTCCCTGCTGTCGTTAACACACATAACATTCGACGCCAACACTTTCTCATGTTATGGTGGGTCTTACTTTGCGACTATTGCAGTTAGTTCTTTCATTTGCCAAAGACCTCTGAACTTGCCAGGGCTATTAATGCCCACATCATTGCTGCTACTTATTACCGCGATCATTGCCTACTATTCAGAGTATGTTCCTTTAAAAAATTGTCTTATGCCTTTATCATCACCGCCCCCGAGGGTGCTGCAGTTGTCTACATCAACACTTCAGTCATCTTTTTTCAGAGTTACATGACATGAGCATGGGGCATGCCCACCATGTTTGTACATAGTTTTCTATTTATATTCACCTCATGGAATATTGGGTCCTACTGGTTCCTTTTTTCTCCAACGGATCGCTCTGGACGATCTCACTATGGATCTATCTTACAACAACATTCTCAGTAGAAGAAACATTGATGTATTTCAGCTATACGTATGCTCCTAACCTCATCCATCAGGGGGCATCTGTTATCACAGAAATTTCGTCCGCACATGGTCACAAGAACTCAACATCGTCAAACAGTAATGAAGTCATTCATGGCCCTGAATTAATATCACGGCATTAAAAAAAATTCAAAAACTATACAAAGTAGTAAAAAATTGAAGAGCGCTTTGAAGAAGTTGGGCGCGCGCACACATGCATGGAACAGGTACGTAGAAATCATGCACATGTGCACGATGTGCGACTGTTAACGCAAAAATCCGCACATCTGCTAAACGACGCATTTATGAAAGTGTTCGGCCTCCCAACCACTTCTGGTTCAGCTCCCAAGCCGATTTAACCTCCAAATCCGGGCTGGATCCGAATGGTGGGCTGGTCAAAGACCTAAAAATGCCCTAAATGGTCTTTTTTCACACTACAAAGAAGTTAAAAAAAAGCCCAAAGAAATGCTATAAAAAGCCAGGAATACACCTCATTTTCTCAAGGAATTCAAGGTAATGTTATGCTGCCTATATTGTTTTAAGGACTCCATCCTTGACAAGAGCACATTGGCACCATTACATTGGGCAATCCACCTCTCCATTGAGTGGATTTGCAAAGAGTTCTTTCATCACCATTTTTCATTTTCTTTGTTGTAAGAAGAGACAACTAGTGAGGGTCCAAGAGCCTTCCCTTGGAGGAAGAAGGGACTCATGGTCCCCTTTATTCTTGGTGCTTTGTTTTCATCAATATATCAGCCTCAAAACATTGGTGACATGGGTCTTTTTTTTCTTGTTATCTCTATGTCCCTATGCTCATGATTTTAATTTTTATTAGTTTAATTCTTAATTATAGTTTTTCTTTTCTTTCTCTAACTCTTTTCTCTACAGTTGTCCTGCTCAGCAGACCCAACTGAGCTTGCAAGCACCTCTTATTTTCTCACCAAGGTGACGAAAGAGACGCAACAATCTGCATCCGTATAAGATTTATGGAGTATATTTTGTTCTGTATATTCTTGATCATTTTAATTTCCAACACTTCTTTATTTTTTTCTGATATTTATGGTTTAGGGATTGATTATTGGGATCTAATGATGGGACCCCTGTTTGCTACGAGGGTACCCATCAGGACAAACTTGATCCACTTCTCCCCCTTGTGTCTATGGGTGACTCCTTTCACGACACAAATGGAACAACCAGTTCCTATTCACAAGCTAAGTGCAATCTTTAAATTCACTTGTGTTAATTCCTTTGAACAACGTTTACCCTGGTACATTCTCTATATTTCGACATTTAAATTTTTACTCACTTATAATATGGTATTAATTAACATTTTTGGGTCTTCTTGTGGGGTTATTAATCATCCAAAGTCTCATTATTTCCAAGGTAGTGCCTCATGCAGAAGGTACTCAGGTTCCAATCTTACAACATTTCTTTAAAGAAACAAAAGACTACAGGTTCTATCATAAAGATTTGGTTCTGCCCTAGAATACCGTTATCATGGGATAGGTACCGGGCTCTTATGACAGCCAATTAACTGTATATTCAGTTTTAAAGAAAGGAAATAAGGGCCAAATCCTTGTTTCTGTGTAATAGTAATGAATAGTATGTTATGAACATGACTCTACAATTGCTCATAATTGTGTAGTCAACTTAGATAGAAACTCAATTAGTCAATCCTTTGTTTTTAGTATACTAGATATGTTATACATATAATTTTGTAATGGGTCGCAATACGTACCTGTGAAAAGTGATTCTATTCTCTACCCCCTTCTGGGTCTACTTTGATCTTTATAGATAAATTCAAACTATTCCTTTATTTATTCATATAGCTATACCATTTTTGACTATCACCGAAGTATGTCTATGCATATCAAATTATATGGTTCCATAATGTATTTCCTTCAATTCATTTAGTTTTTTCTCATGTATTATTTTATTTCAGAACTTCTTTTGTGGCTGACTGAATTGTTCGCTTTCCTTTATATCATTGGCATCTGGTGGAATACACACAATAGGTATTTTAAAAGAGTATGAAATTTGGTATAGTCAACAATACATATATATATCTATATGTAATTATATCCATAGTTACTTCCTATTGTATGTAATCATTCCCAGTCTTAAATGACATTTGCACAGCCTGATCATCATAGCTATTTATTACAGCCTGTGTATTTAGCCTATAACAATATATGTATTTATAAATATAAGCTTTCAAGTTTACTTCCAAAATTTTCTTACTCAAGGAGTAGAATAAAACTATAATAATTATACTATATTTTACTTCATTCCAACAATAATTTAATCAATAGAACAATTCATCCAAAATTACAGAGATGACCTACAAAGATATGTATGTACATATATATATATATATATTTAAATCTCAGATTTACTTTCAAAATTTCATTTAGCGTTTACATAGTCTAAAGTTCACTTGCAAAACTGAATATCTAGATGTATATGAATCACATATATGGTAGGAATTTCTAGCACAGTATTTGAAATGGTATTCTATTTAACACAGGTGTATCTCCTAATATATTTCTATAATTAAATTTCATTCCAACCAAGATACATAGAAAGTTTTTCTCAATGCCTACAATTAAATTGTAAGGCTTTATCCTACAAATCATTCCATTCCATCTGAATTTAATAAATAGAACAATTCATCCAGATTTAAACAAATGCATTCTATCAGCCAATAATGCAAATAACATTTGACCAGAGAAGGAGTAGATAGACATATATAAACAATTTATGAACAACAAATGGAACAGACAAGTTTCTCCCAACCTTAGAATAGAACAACCAATTTACTTGTTCCATTCACCCCCTAGCCTTACCATGAATCTGTGAGGGAGAACTCCAGAACACCTCCCTAGCAATAGTCCTTCAGTTTCAAAAAGAACTTATCCTTGACTCACACTAAAAAAAAAGTGCTCATAACAACAAGAAATAATTATTTTCCCCAACATATTAGGCAACGTCCTGCCTCCTCCCATATGCTATATATGCCAAAAGCATTTGTGCCTAGGTCTTTTCTCGTTTGGGAATTTTCCCATCTTTCCAAATCAATGATTTTCAGGGGCTACCAATGGCCAAATTCTTGATTTTCCACTTGTAACATTCAGCCCTGAGTTAGTTGGGTCAAATCAGATTTTTTCCCAACAATCATAATCATAATTTACAATTAACTATGATCTAAAAATGAAGAAGACTTGAAAAAATTGAATAATTATTGCAAGTGAAATGTTATGTGTATTAAAGCAACCGGATCAATTTGCAACACATAATTAAGGATTACTTATGTAAAAATACACATAGACAGTAGCATAAAACATTGAACATCAGCACATAAACACAACACCTTGATAAAGAAGTTCACCCCTCTCCGGGCTACATCTCCTGGTCCAGCTTCCAATGGATCATTATTATTAAATTTCTCAAAGTTCTCAAAAACATGCCTTACAATGCTCAAAATGACAAACTGACTACTTCAATGGCTCTGCAGCATTCCAAAACCCCTGTCTGGTCTCTTTTGGCACCTGAAACGGTCGAAAAATGAGAAAGATATGCCTCCTTGAAGCTTCCTTCTCCAACCTGCTGTCTCTGGTTCTACAAATTGTACTCCCCCCTTTGAGCAAACCTGGCTCACACGCTTATTTAAGCGTAAAAACTCAGTCCCGTGCATAACCACGCACCGGTACAAACCGTAGGACGGTTAAGGGCGCGCCAGCCCCTAACCGCCTAGGCACTTGGGCGCAAAAGTAGTTTAACCGTTATAACTCCCGGGTGGTTAACCACCAGTCAAACCATACACATTAACCAAAGGTTATAACATGCCCACGCGCAATTTTTAATACAATGGTTAACATATATAAATGTATATGCAATGTAATACATTGCAATACATTGCAATGTAATACATATAATGCGTGCCAATAGTTTGGGTGTTAACATATGCGGTCGTATGTTCAACGATGTGTCCACAGGTCGGGGCTTAGCCCCGGCCCGCCCCCCTTTCCAACTATTACAACATTTCAATTCAAATATATGTGCGTTGGAATATGAAACAAGGAACACGGGTCGGCACAATGGTTAGCGCAATTTGTAAAGTCATATGCTGTGGTGGGAGGTCCAGGGGTCGAACCCCGTGGCCTCCATTAGTTTTACATAGCCATTATAAGCCAACCAACGGGGGACACGTGGCGCCCAAGCATTGGGCCACATGTCCTCATACCATTCGTTGCCAATGAGACACATGTCAACATCCATTTGGACAACCATCAACCAATAAAAATGCACCACGTCTTCCACCTGCCACATCATCATGATGGTACGACCCTGCCACGTGTCCGTACAGACTGTACAGACAGGTACAGTCAGCATCCTAAATTTTTCCCTGTTTGTCTTGGCGGATAGA
>SNQJ01S0043102.1:81161-109832 GCA_010110895.2 Picea sitchensis | reverse complement strand
AATTTGTCAGGAGGAGTCGTGAATCATGAGCCCTTGGTGAGGGTTGATAAATAATGTAGTCAAACATTTTAAGAAAAACTTCGAACCTAGTTATAGTCCGTGAAAACGTCTTATGTTATCTTCAGTTTGTTTAATTCGCATTCAAAATCTTCTTAATCGTAATCACTAGTTATTTATAATTCTCCAACCCAATACCTATGGATAGATTACTATTGTTTAAAAGTTAAGGTTTTACCTATGTAATACTTCTCTAGATAGTTCTTTCGTTAAAAAAATTGTTTCTCTGATAATGTAGGTTAATTCATGAGAGGTTGTTACCTCTACCATTGTTAATTTTCCATTTGTGTGATATTAAAAGCAACTTGGTTTCAATTTGTAAAATGTTTATCTAGGGTCAGTTTTTTACCCTCACGACCATGAAATTCCTTCGATATCTAAACATGAACTTTCCCGAAGTCCAAGTTTATTTTTATAATTTGCGCATAACCTTCTTTTTATTATCACTATGCTTTCGTAAGGAGAAGAGCGACTTACTATTTCTTCTGCTAGGTTAAAAGATATGTTTCCCTTAATGATTAAAATTTTGCGTTTTCTTCTATAAATATATTATCTGTATTTAGATATTTAAGATTGTACAGGGACACTAAAACAACAAATATTTTATGTACCATCATTATTTTCTTTAAATTTATTATGTGAAAGTTTATATATGGATACAAAATTAATGATGGTCCCCTTATCCTTTGCGAGGGTACCCATCAATTGGCTATGGGTCCACTCCTCCTCCTCCTGTATCACGGATATATTACCTCACAAAGAGCAAAGGCGATCTGATTTTCATCGGGACTGAAGATAAGTTGTCTCCTTGATTTATTTTTATTTATTTTCATAAGAACTTAAATGCTAGCGAGGTTACTAAACCCTCTCTTTACTTCTCTTGTAGGTTGGAAGATTGGTGCACTCAGGTGAAGGAATCATTTTACCACAAAAGGTATTCGAGTTCTATGTCCTTCCTTGACTGACCTATGCATGCATTAACTTTGGTTACAAACAGATTATGTGTATACTTCCTTATAGCTCTGTTTACAGTACAAGAGGTTGTGGAGTTTTTGGTCTATGGTACTCCAACTATAATTTTTTGAACAATGATCGATTGAATACAATTGTTAGTTTTGCAAGACAGTTTGAAGTCTACTCTATCACTATCTTTTTGTGGTAATAAAGAAAGTCTTTGAATTGTTATTATTTCTATCTATTCTCCGTAGTGTTTTTCCTATGTACAGATTTGAATAGCAATTCAAAATATATATCTTCAATGGCCAATAGACACATAAACATAGTTCTACTATTTCTTTATGTATTAGCACACACACACACACATATATAGTTAAATATATATGTATAACCATCACATTTCAAATAAACAATATTTCCATTATCATTTAACTATGATAAGCCATAGTATAACATGGTTATATAGTCCCTTAAGAACCAATTTCACTTATATATACACAGTCAACATATTCCTAAAACGTAAAAACCATAAATATAATATTCACAAAGGAATACGAGCTGAGATACATATATGAAAACTGATTTTGGAACACAAATGGAACAACCACATTCAACCCAACCATAGAATAGAACAACGAAGATCACATGTCCTGCTCACCCCCTATATTGACCATGAGTCTATAAGGAAAAATTGAATGATCCTCCTTAGCTATAGTCACCATCAACAGATCAGAAAATACTTTTCCTCACAGTAAAAATGTTCATAACAAGAATTTTGTTTCCATTGCCAACATACTAAGCAACATCTTGCCTCCCACATATGTTGTATATATATACATTCTTGTTACTATGTCTTTCATTCCCTCCTTGGGGAAATTCGCAGCTTTACAAATCCCTGATTTTTAGGGGCTTCTAGTGGTCAAATTCCACTTTTTCCACTTGTAAAAATCAGTCTTGAGGTAAATCAAACATGTTCCCCACTCATGGAGTCATGGTCAACTATTTTTAACCTAGTTGTTCCATTTTTCTTCCAACATTAAACTTATTAAAAAAATTGTCTCATACATGTATCCAATAAAAGAGGACAGTTGGGAAAGTTAAATGTTTCCCCAACATTCATCAAATAATTAATTACACAAACCAAAATTCCAAATTTGGATTTTCCATAGTTGGCAAATAATTTCCAAATTTGAATTTTCCAAAAACAGAAATTTATTTCAAAATTTAACATATAATTTAATTATCTAAAATATGAGGATATTAAAATGTATCACTATTATAGGACATGTCATGCTCTTATTGAGTGAGATCTACATCTAAAACATAGTTTGAAGAATCTCTCTCGGTCTTAAAGGGTTGTTGCAGATTAGGTAATGAAAGCATTGGGAATGATCACATGTGTTGCTTCAAATCATCGAACACTTGTTGTTGGGTCAGTCCCCGCACAAACGTTTCCTTACCACCATCCCTAGTTACTTGGATGAGGGCCCATGCAATATGGGCGAATCCCAACATGAACCTGTGATAGAAATTGGAAAGGCCTAAGAAGCTCTGAAGCTGAATGAGTGTGGTTGGGGCTAGCTAGTCATGGATGACCTAGATCTTGGATGGATCCACATGCACACCATGCTCATCAACAATGTATCCTAGTTACTGGACTCTCTCCATATTGAAGAATCACTTTTCCAAGTTGACATATAGCTTGTGCCATCTTAGAGTGTGCATAACCTATTGAATATGATACAAGTGTTCTGCCAAAGTCTTGCTGTAGATGAGGATGTCATTCAGATATACCACTAAAAACTAATTGGTGAAAGGGAGAAATATATCATCCATCATCCTCATGAAAGTTGTTGGGGAATTTTTCAAATGAAAGGGCATGACCAACCATTCAAAAATACCTTCTTTTGACTTGAACACAGTCTTCCATACATCTATCTTCTCTATTGGTACTTGGTGGTAGCCAGACTTTAGATCAATCTTACTGAAGTATGTGGCCCCTTTGAGTTGATTAATGATATTTTTGATTCAGAGAATCAGGTACCAGTTCTTGAATGTGATTTTATTTTGGGCCCAGTAATCAATGTAGAGTTGTCGGATCCCATCTTTCTTCTACACAAGCATTATTGGGATTCCAAAAGGTAATGAGATGGGTTGGATGTGCCCCTTTTGGATAAATTATTGGATTTGATGTTTAATATCCTCACTTTATAACAAAAAGTGGTGATAGACTGGTCCATCAGGTAGTAGTGTGTTGGGGGATAGATCGATGGAATGCTTAACCTAACAGTGTAGAGGTACCCCAATAAGTGAGGATAATATATCTTTGTATTATTCCACTACCTTATCCACTTTATTTTCCTACGTGGAGAGGTTGGTTGCGGAGGCCCTAGATGTGACTACAATATTTCTCTCACTCTGAGAGAGAATCATGAAGAAGACAAACTTCATGGTCTAAGATATGACCTTCCTGCATTTCTTGGCAAAGATCAAGGAAATGACACTAGGTGGGACTACCTTGGGTATTTTGTACAATTTCTTGTTCAAAGTAATAATAACACTTCTAGGCCTAGACTCATATACAAAATGATGTTTCCACAAAAAAGGTTGGACCAAAAGAACATCACAAACTTCAAAGGGAGCAACATCACACAATACCTCATGTTTGAATGGCTTGATGTCATACGACAAGAGACACTTTTGGATGACGCAAATATTTCTTTATTGACAGATCGATCTGATGGTGTAGGGTTGTGGGTGTGGCATTTTCGGGAGGGCCACCCACTTGGAAACCTCCAATGAGATGAGATTCATTTGGATACCACTATCAACGATGAAGTGCAGCGGGGTTCATTTCACCTACATATGATAATGAAAGAGGTGATTTCTTTCCTCTGGCTCATTAGGTTCACTTGCTAGATCTTGGTGGTAGAAATGGTAGAACTCGGTTCCTCATAAATGATCTGTATCCCCTTTTGTGGTTTTGTCTCATAGTCAAAACCCACATCAAATTCATAGGCTTTCACCTCATCCAACAGTGATTTCTTTGACCAAAATTCAAGAGCGTTTATGTTCCAAGGTATCTTATGGAAGCCACACCACTTCCTGGTATCTTTCTTCATCTTTCCATTGTCCTTATTTGTTTGTTCCTTAGATTGGTTGTCCTCAAGTTGTCCATATTTTCTCTTCCTTTTGTTATGTGGGTTGGCGATGCCCTTTCCCTAATTCTACTATCAAGGGTTCCTAGAACCAAAATGTTGTTTCTTTTGTTTAATCTTCTACTCTATTTTGACGTCATATCGATAGGCCGTGCCCAAGGATGAGATGTAAAAAAAAATAATTTTTTCCAGGATGTCTGTATGCAAACCACCAAATTACTTGAGAACTAGATGTCACTCATAACATTTGATACCTAGATTGGTGTGCAAGGTATGAATGATATTTGTGAACTCAAGAACTGCTTGGTCCCTCTCCTGTTGCACTGTGGTCCATTTGGTATATAGGTCATCATAAGTTCCAATAGGTTAGTATTGTTCTTTAATAGAATCCATAAAGGATGCCTAGGTGAGTGCCATTGTAAATAATGAGGTTTCCATTGTTTCCTTTGCTCATAGAAAATATCCCACCAATATTTGACATGAGGAATGTTTTTGAGGAGTGAAAAGGTAATATTTTCTCTATTCAAAAAGTTATGAACAAAAAAACACTCTTCTAGTAGATTCAAAATTTTATATACAACATATACATCTATATGACCTTCAAATATAGGAATATCAAAGTTGATATGTACGTTGAAGGGGGTGACTCCTCTTGAGGAAGATGTGTCGCATTTTTGTATTCGTTAAAGTATTTGCACAAAATTATCAATCATCTCGTTCGTTTGTTGCATGAGGGCTTCCTTGAGAAACAATTTGAAAGGTTCTCTTGTCCCATCATCCTTAGTTTCTCCCACCATGGAAGGTCGGTTGGGCATGCGAGAGATTTTGTCCTCAAGAGAAACAAGATTGAGACTGAACATTCTGTACCCTAGCCTCATTGGGGACATGCAATAAGAACAATATGAAGTAGACCACTATGATACCACTGATCCATATTTTATGAAAATAAAAAAATTAACACATATTATTATTATTATTATTATTAACAAAGAGACACAAGGAAAAAAAACAGAGGTAGAATAAAACTATATTCTATTCAATAAAGAAATATGTTGAAGCTATAAAATGTAGAATGAAAACAATCTTGCTAGAGTAGTGCCATCTTATCTTTGATAAGAGATGTGACAGTTGCACTCATTCAAAAGAACATGACTACAAGGAGAATCTCAAATACTTTTTTAAATAAACATGAATGTAAAAACCCTATACATCCAAAAACCTAACCTTAGGAGATGAAGCGCCAAAAGTCATGTGGGCAACGTTAGGGTAAGTTAGTACATCAACTTCCTAGGGTCGTAACGTTTTCATACGATATTTGTTATAGGAATACGATAGCAAGTTGTAATGGTATATATAAGGAATACACATTATTTCATCAAAATCTGACTCTGTCTATAGTTCCATTGTGATGCAGGAGCATCGTAAGTAGCCAGCCAAGCGAGGATGAAGGTGGAAGATAGATGGGAAAAGTGAAGCACACATTTTCCACATTTTGAAATGTTTTTGAAAGATTAAGAAGAATATATTAATGTAATAGCTATAAACAGATCGTGAGTGATTTTCTCTCATCTGTCATTGTAAGAGGCATTTAATCCCAATTAATGAAAGTAGGTAGGTTTGAATTAATAGATTGGACAGTTTAGAAAAGTAGGAGGGAAAACAGATACAGAAACCATCACCTTTGTATCATATAAGTAGTTGTATCACTAGCATAGAACAGAACAAGACACTTGTAGTAGAGAGTTGAAAGGAAAAGTCCATGTACATGAGCTTTGAATTAATATATGAAGCTTTGAATTAGATTTCATGGTGTTATGATGTTTTCTGTTTATACATGGTGAATGATATGCTTATGGTTGTTTTATTCTATCTGTTATGCATTTGCTTTAATATTGTGTATACGTACGATTTCATGTTGAATGTTTGAAGTCTGTGAGAGAGAGAGAGAATGAGTTTCAATTGTTTCTCTTCCTAAGTGAGAGAAGTTACTGCAAGGAGTGCAATGAAACATCTGCAAGGTGTGCGTTGACAAGGGTTATGAGTTTTATCTCAGAAATATCAGGAGAGATACCATTGTTCTCATTTCAACAAAAGTGCAGGTGAAGCAAAAAAGTCATGCAAGGTGTGCACAGGCTAGTCAAGGCCTTAAACTTATCAAATAAGGTTGAAAATTAAGGGATTGTTGTTGCAGAAGCTGCACAGAGTCGAAGAATCAAATACTTGAAGTATTTTAAAGATTGTCGCAAGGAGTGCATGCCAGAGTCCTTCTGAGACTCAAGTTTGCAACTAAAAGCTCAGAAGGGTTAATGCCTTTGAAGTATTAGAAGGGAGACGGAGTGAAGTCACTTTACAGAAGAGAAGTTCTGACGAAAAACACGAGTTCATTTCACAGAAGTCTTCAAGGAAGGAATGAGCGGTTGAAATTCTCTATGGAGAACTCACGAAGTTGTGAGGACCGTGGGATTCAACGAAGCTTCAAGGAGGCTAAGCATTGGATGAATCCACCCTTCAGGAGGTAAGACTCAATGTGGATCGTTGATTGTGATAGTGGAGCGTCATATCATTTCGGTGATTCAGAGTTTGGAGGTCCAGAGTGTAAGCTAAAATACTTGGTCACTCTAACTCCCGGATCGCGAAAAGGATTGTTAAGTGTGGAAATTCGGGATTCGGAATACCAGAAATCCTGATGACAAGGAGCCAGGAGCCTTTGCATTGAAAAACCCTAGATTTGCAAAACGCGAAGTATTGTGAAGTGGAATTTCAACATTTCAGTGTGTTAGGGTTTGGGAACCCAATGAGACAGTGGTTTGGAATCAAGAGTCTTGAACTTTCGGTACCCGGAAGCCCGAAATAACGTGGGTTGTCGAATCTAATGGAAGAAAGTGTCATTTCGGAATTTGGGGCATAGAAGTGGTAGAGGGATGGAAATCGAAGGCCTGTTCAAGTCCCGAAATCCAGGAAGCTAGAGTGGACAGGTGGTGTGTTTTCATTAGAAAGGTGGAGTCAATCTCCGTTGACCATTTAGGGGTTCAGGGATTGGACAGTTGGGAAGCCTTGCGTCAGGATTTGAGAAATCGTGAAGTTCGAAACCCCAAAAAGATGAAATGTCCTGGTGGGGAGCCAACATTTTCTGAATGCACCAGAGTCTGGTATTTCAGTATTTTCAAAGACAAGAGGTCGGGTTTCTTTGTTCTGGAACTCTCGAAGTCAAGAAACACAATACAGCTGTGGAGGAGGACGTGGTCAAGATTTCAGAAATTTGGCATTTTGAATTTCGGAGATTCTAGAGACAGGAACTCTCAACAAAAAGGATCGTGAATTCGCGAAGCCTGAAGTCCCAGTTCGACGAAGGGTGAAATCTTATTGAGATCAGGAAACTTGAGTGGTTCTTTGTGGTTGATCACATGGGGCATACTCATAAGGACCTGTGGATACACCAACGTGTGTGAGAGGGATTCCCTGTGGGGAAAATCAAAGAGTCAGTCAGTCTTAGGAGGGAAGATTTAGAACAATCCTGTAGCGGACTTCAGCCCGAGGGTCGGGGGTCTGCATCAATTATGATATCAGAGCATAGAGAAAGTTATTTTCCTTTTGTATCAGAGAAAAGAGGAACAGTTTACAGCCATGCCACCAAGGAGAAGAGATATACCAATGTTTGATCCAACCGTGGAAAGAGAAATGCATGAGTTACCTGCCAGGCTTGATGCCATGGAGACAGCACAGAGCTGCACAGTTGAAGTTGGGGATATCAGCGAAGCTGACATTGAAAGTGAAGTTGGAGATAAAGGAGAGGAAGTTGCAGTTGAGGATGCTACAGATGAACACCTATTCAGGGCAGTTGCAAGGATAGGTTCCAGAGAAAATATGGAGATTCTCATGTATGAGGGAAACCTAGATGTTGAAGAGCTTGTAGACTGGATTAGAGCTCTGGATAAATACTTCAACTATGAGGATGTTGAGGAATACAAGAAGGTAAAACATGTTGTTACCAGACTTATAGGGCATGCAACACTATGGTAATGAGGAGATATCATTATATCATTATATATCTTGACGATATATTAATTTTCAGCAAGACAGAAGTAGAACACTTACAGCATTTAGCTACAGTAATGAGGAGATTACAGCAAGCGAAATTGCTGATTAATGTGAAGAAATCATCATTTATGAGGACATAACTCATTTATTTGGGTTTTGTTATCTCTACAAATGAGTTGAATATGGATCCCGAAAAGGTAAGTGCGATTAAGAATTGTCCATCGTCGAAGAGTGTGTTTGAAGTTCAAAGCTTCCATGGTTTTGAAAGTTTCTATAGGAAATTCATCTGAAATTTCCATGGAATTAGTGCACCAATGATGGATATAGTGAAGAAAAGACACAAATATTTTCACTAAATAGAAGAAGCAGAGAAGAGTTTCAATCTACTGAAAAAGAAGATCACGGAACAACCAATTATGGTTTTGTCGGATTTTAGCAAGACATTCTAGGTTAGGTATGATGGCAGTGGATTTGAAATTGGAGTGGTCTTGAGCCAAGATGACAGGCCAATCGCATACTTCAGTGAAAAGCTGAATGAAGCGAAGATCAAGTACTCAACATATGACAAAGAATTTTATGCAGTCATACAAGCACTAAAGAAATGGAGACATTATTTGGTTCCTAAGGAATTTGTTTTGTACAACGATAATCATGCTTTACAATTCGTGACTCAACAGGAGAAGTTGAACCCAAAACATGCTAAATGGGTTGAACTCATGCATAATTTTACTTTTGTGATTAATCATATTTCTGGAACTGCTAACAAATTTGTTGATGCTTTGAGAAGGAAATGTTTGCTTATGCAGGAATTCAGAGTCAAAACTTTGGGTTTTGATAACCTCAAAGAAATGTATAGGGATGATCCAGATTTTAAGGAAGCATATGAGGTGTCTGAGAATCCAGTTCTCAGGGACATAACCTAATGGATTGAATACATGATCCAGGGTGGATTATTTTTTAGGGGCAATCAACTATGTATTCCAAAATGCTCCATGAGGGAGAATTTGCTAAAGGAAAAACACAGTGGAGGATTGGTCGGACAATTCGGTCATGATAAGACGTTCTCAAAGTTGAATGGCTCATATTTTTGGCTAGGGATGACGACAGCTGTCAAGAAATTTGTGGACAGATGCAGGATTTGTCAACACACAAAAGGGAAAAGGCAGAACACAGGGTTATATCAACCATTACCCATACCAGAAAGGTCGTGGGATGAAGTGAGCATGGATTTCATATTGGGACTACCAAGAACGCAAAGAGGATGTGATTCGATCTTTGTGGTAGTCGACAAATTTTCAAATATGGAACATTTCATACCATGCTAGAAAACCAGTGATGCAACTCATATTGCGAACCTATTTTTCAAGGAAGTCATACGACTTCAGGACTTGCCAAGGAGTATCATTTCTGATCAGGATACCAAATTCGTTGGACATTTCTGGAGGAATTTGTGGAAGAAGTTGGGGACAAGTTTATCTTTTAGCTCAGCATATCATCCTCAGACAGATGGGAAGATAGAATTCGTGAACAGGAGCTCGGGAGATTTGTTGAGGAGCTTAGTGACTGAACACCACAGTCAGTGGGATCACATTCTACCATAGGCGGAGTTTACTTACAATGATTCACTCAACAGAAGCACAGGGTAGAGTCCATTCTAGATTGTATATGGAATGCAGCCAAGGGGAGTTTATGAATTGAAATATTCAGCACAAGCTGAATTCATAAGTGCTAGTGCAGAGGATTTTGCAGAAGCAATGAAGAAGCTTCACAGCCAAATTAAGGAACAATTGAAAAATTCAAATCAAGAATACAAGTGGAGAGCAGATCAACATAGGTGAGAAATTCAATTTGAAGTTGGTGATTTGATTCTTGCGCATCTGAGGAAGAAAAGGTTCCCAAGGGGAACATATAACAAACTAAAGATGAAAAAGATTGGACCGTGCAAGGCCATAAGGAAATTATGGGCAAACACATATGATATTGAATTACCCGATGGGATCAGAATCTCACCAATATTCACTGTTGCAGATTTGTACCCTTACAAAGCTGAAAAAGCAAGAGCAGAGGAGGAACAAAAATAAGTTCAATGGACAAAACAAATGCCTGTAGTTGAAAAGCCACAGATGGAAAGTGTAATTGACAAGAGAGTTAGCAAGAAGACCAGGAGAAAATAGTATTTTGAATACTTGGTCAAGTAGAAAGGACATCTAGTTGAAGATGCTAGTTGGGAAGATGAAGCAGAAATTCAAAAGCATGGATAGACCGTGCAAGATCTCATGAACAAGAGTTCATGAAAATTTTCAAGCAAGGGAGTATGATGCAGGAGCATCGTAATCAGCCATCCAAGTGAGCATGAAGGCAGAAGACAGCTGGGAAAAGTGCAGCACACATTTTTGACGTTTTGAAATGTTTTTGAAAGATTAAGAAGAAGATATTAATGTAATAGCTAGAAGTGTACTTGCATTTATATCTGACTATTGTAAACAAATCATGAGGGATTTGCTCTCATCTGTCAATGTAACATTCATTTAAGCCCAGTTAATGAAAGTACGTAGGTTTGAATTAATAGATTGGACAATTTAGAAGAGTAAGAGGGAAAACTGATATAGACACCCTCTCCTTTGTATCATAGAAGTAGTTGTATCATTAGCATAGCGTAGAAGAAGAGAGATGTAACAAAGAGTTGAAAGGAAAGTTCCATGTACAAGAGCTTTGAATTAATATATGAAGCTTTGAATCATATTTCATGGTGTTATGATGTTTTTTGTTTATACATGGTGAATGGTATGCTTATGGTTGTTTTATTCTCTCTATTATGAATTTCCTTTAATATTGTGTGTACATATGATTTCATGTTGAATGTTTGAAGTATATGAGAGAGAGAGAATGAGTTTCAATTGTTTCTCTTCCTGAGTGAGAGAAGTTCCTGCAAGGAGTGCAGTGAAACGTCTGCAAGGTGTGTGTTGACAAGGGTTCTGAGTTTTATCTCAGAAAGCTCAGGAGAGATACCGTTGTTCTCATTTCAACAGAAGTGCAGGTGAAGCACATAATACGTGCAAGGTGTGCGTAGGATAGTTGAGGCCTTAAACTTATCAAGTAAGGTTGAAAGTTAAGGGAATGTTGTTGTAGAAGGTGCACAGAGTCGAAGAATCAAATACTTGAAGTATTTGAAAGATTTCCATAAGGAGTGCGTGTAGGAGTCCTTCTGAGACTCAAGTTTGTAAGTAAAATCTCAGAAGGGTTAATGCCTTTGAAGTGTTAGAAGGGAGATAGAGCGAAGTCGCTTTACAGAAGCCAAGTTTTGACAAAGAACACAGGTTCATTTCGCAGAAGTCTTCAAGGAAGGAATGAGCAGTTGAAATTGTCTATGGATAACTCGCGAAGTTGAGAGGACCGTGGGATTCAATGAAGCTGCAAGGAGGCTAAGCGTTGAATGAATCCACCCTTTGGTAGGTAAGACTCAACATGGACCGTTGATCGTGATAGTGGAGCATCAGATCATTTCAGGGATTCAGAGTTTGCAAGTTCGGAGTGTAAGCCAAAATCCTTGGTCACTCTAACTCCTGGATCGCGAAAAGGATTGTTAAGTGCGAAAATTCAGGATTCAGAATACCAGAAATCCTGATGACAAGGAGCCAACGACCTTTGCATTGAAAAACCCTAGAGTTGCGAAATGAAAAGTATTGTGAAGTGGCATTTTGACATTTCGGTGTTTTGGGGTTCGAGAACCTGAGGAGACAGTGGTTTGGAATCGCGAGTCTCGAACTTCCGGTACCCGGAAACCAGAAATAATGTGGGCTGTCAAATCTAAAGGAATAAGGTGTCATTTCAGAATTTGGGACGTAGAAAGTGTAGAGAGATGGAAATCGAAGGCTTGTTCAAGTCCCAAAATTTGGGAAGCTAGAGTGGACAGGTGGTGTGTTTTCATTAAAAAGGTGGAGTAAATCTCTGTTGACCATTTCGGGGTTCGAGGATTGGAGGGTCGAGAAGCCTCGTGTCAGGATTCGTGAAATCGCGAAGTCTGAAACCCCTAAAAGGTGAAAAGTCTTGGTGGGGAGCCAGCCTTTGCTGAACACACCAGAGTTCGGTATTTTGGTATTTTCGAAGACAAGAGGTCTGGGTTCTTTGTTACAGAACTCCCAAAGTCGTGAAACGCGATACAACTGTGGAGGAGGATGTGGCCAAGATTTCAGAAATTTGGCATTTCGGGTTTTAGAGGTTGTAGAGACAGAAACTCTCGACAATAGGGATCACAAAATCATGAAACCCAAAGTCTTGGTTTGACGAAGGGTGCAATCTTACTAATATCAGGAGACTTTAGTGGTTCTTTGTGGTTGATAACACAGGGCATACTCATAAGTACCTGTGGATACACCATCATGTGTGTGAGGGATTCCCTGTTGGGAAAATCAAAGATTCAGTCAGACTTAGGAGGGAAGATTTAGAACGATCCTGTAGCGGACTTCGGCCCAAGGGTCAGGGGTCTACATCACATTGTGGCATGCCCTAAAAATGTTTTTTAGGGCCTTAAAATTTCCCTAGAAGTTCAGGACTGGAAAACTAGGAAAATACTACCAAACTGAAAAAAATGCCAAGATGAGCTAGTTGGAACAGGTGGTTGGACATCAATATCCACTTGGATTAGAAGGACCATACACATTTATAATAATAAGATAATATACTCTCTACACAATATCATGAATACATCAAGAATATAAAAATTATTAACAAAAGAAATAATTTGAAAAGTTGTGCAAATTACCTCATTATAGAAATTATGGCATCTCCAAAAATCATCCAGGTGGATATTGGTGGCCACCCACCTTTTCCAACTCACTGAAAATATTTTTCTAGAAATTTTGGCAATTTACTATTTTTAGCTATTTTTAACTTCCGGGGCCATTTAGAGGGCCTAAATGAAGGTTTTTTAGGATCAAGCTTCTCAATGATAGCTGAAGGCTCTGATTGATCCATCGAAATGAATCTCATCGATGATACCTTTCCAATGGCCTATCATGCACCTAAAACAAAGATCATATGCAAGTTGATGTACTAACTTACCCAAATGGGGCCCACATGAATTTTGGCACTTCATATCCTAGGGTTAGGTTTTTGGATGTCTAGGGTTTTTGAAATTCTTGTTTATTATAAAAAGGCCTTCAGAGCCTCACTATAATCATCTTCTTGCGAATGAGTGCAATTGTCATATCTCTTCTCAGAGATAAGCCGCCACCATTCCAACAAGCTTGTTTTCTGTTGCACATTTTATAGTTTCAGTTTATTTCCTTATTGAATAGAAAACCATTTTTATTGTATCTCTGTTATTCTATGTTAAGCATATTTTAATAATCTGTATTCATTTCATTCTTCTCATAAAATCTAGATCAGTGGTATCATAGCAGTCTTCTCCTTGTCGTCTTAATGCATGTCCCCCACGAGGTTAGAGTACAAAGAATTGGGTCTTGGGTGTGTTTCTCTTGAGGATAAAAGCTCTCGCACAACCAAGCGACCTCTCATGGAAGGAGAAAAGAAATATGATAGTATAGGATATCCTTTAAAAATGTTGTTTGAGGAATCCCTCACACAATAGAGGAATGAGATGATGGAAAGTTTTACGCAAATCCTTCGGCAGCTACCAACAAGCGACACATCTTCCTTGAGTGGATGTGTCGCCCCCTTCAAGGTACAAATCAACTTCGATATTCCTATATTTGAATGTCAGATAGATGCATATGTTGTAGACAAGTGGTTGAATCTACTAGAAGGATATTTTTTGGTCCATATCTTTTTAAATAGAGAAAATATTAATTTTGTAGTCCTGAAAGCCATTCACCATGTCAAATATTAGTGGGAAACTTTCCATCAGAAAAAGGAAATAGATAAATACTCATTATTTACAGTCACAACCACCTCGGAATCCTTCAGGGATGATATTAAGGAACAATACTACCCTATCATAAGGTATGATGACTTGTATACCAAATGGACCACATTGCGGAAATAAAGAGACCAAGTAGTTCCAGAGTTCACAAATATATTCCATACCTTGCACACGAAGTTGGGTATCAAATATTTAGAGCAACATCCGGTGCTCGAGTATCACGATGATTTACATAGATACATCCAGACCGAAATGGAATTTCTAGACATCTTGACCTTGGGCGCAACCTACCAATATGCCGTCAAAATCGAGCAGAAGATCAAACAATAGATGCATAAATTTGGGCTTGGGATCCACTCACAACAAAATCCAAGAAGGGGTGGCCCCAACCCATAAAAAAAAGGACAGAGAAAATATGGATAGTATTATGACAACTAGTCCAAGATGCAAGAAGAGAAGGACACTGAAAAGACAAAGAAAGATACCAAGAAGTGGTGTGACTTCCATAAGAGATCTTGGCATAGCACTACTGACTTTCACTCAAGGAAGTCACTAATGGCCAAAGTGAAAGCCTCTAAATAAGATGCGGGTTCTGAATCTGAGTCAAAACTAGAAAGGGAAAGACAAATCATTGACGAGGAACCCAATGGCACCGTTTCTACCACAAAGATCCATCACGGTGAACCAGATGAGCCATAAGGAGAGCACCTCTTCCATTCATAGATGTGGGTAAAAGGAACTCCATTGGACTTCATCGTTGATAGCACTAGCTAGAAGAACCACATATCAACAGAGGTCATCCAACGGTTGGCCTTATCGATAATGCACACCCATAAACCTACACCATTGGATGGCTCCAACAAGGAAGAGATCTCTGCATCAGCCAACATTGTTGACTGTCATACGACATCAAGCCCTTCAAAGATGAGGTATTGTGTGATTTTGCTCCTCTCAAAGTTTTAAATATTCGTTTTGGCGAACCTTATTTATGGAAACAAAATGTTCTATATGAGTATATGCCTCGCAGTGTTATTATTACTTTGAACAAAAAATTATACAGGATACCCAAGGAAGGCCCTCCTAGTTCTATTTCATGTATCTCTTCCAAGCAATGTAGGAAGGTCATCTCTCAGATGGAGAAATTTTTCTTCTTCATGATTCTCTCTTAGAGTGAGTGAAATATCGCAACCACATCCAAGGCCTTCACGACCGATCTCTCCATACAAAAGAAGAAAGTGGATAAGGTCATGGAATAATACTAAGATATATTCTCCTCTCCTACCAGTGTACCTTTGCACTTTCTGGTCAATCATTCCATCAATCTGACCCCAGGCGCATTGCTACCCAATGGGCCAGTTTATCATCGCTCTCTGTTATAAAATGAAGATATTAAGAGGAAGATCCAAGAAATTGTCCACAAGGGGCACATACATTCCATATGATCTCCTTTTGGGAGCCCAATAATGTTGGTGCAAAAGAAATATGAGACCTGGAAAATTTGCATATACTATCGAGCCCTGAATAAAATCACAGTTTGAAACTAGTACTTGATTCCCCAAATCGACGACCTCTTGCAGAAGCTCATAGGGGAAAAATACTTCAATAATATTGATCTGAATTCTGGCTACCACCAGGTCCCAATAGAACAAATAGATGTATGGAAGACCACCTTCAAGTCAAAACAAGGTCTTTTTGAATGGTTGGTCATGCCCTTTGATTTGAAAATTTCTCCAACAACGTTTATGAGGATGATGGACGATATCCAACAACCTTTCACCAATAATTTTATAGTGGTGTATATGGATGACATCATCATCTACAACAAGACTTGGGAGAAACACTTGCAACATATTCAACTGGTTTTTCACACCCTACAATAGCACAAACTATGTAAACTTGGAAAAATACTCAGTCATAATGGACAGGGTCCATTACTTAGGCTGCATCATTGATCGGCATGGTGTGCATGTGGATCCAACCAAGATCCAGGTCATCCGTGACTAGCTAGCCCCAACCACACTCATTGAACTTCGAAGCTTCTTGGGCCTTGCCAATTTATATCATAGGTTTTTGTTGGGATTCTCTTCTATTGCATGGGCCCTCAACCAAGTAACCAAGGGTGGTGGCAAGGAAAAATTTATGTAGGGCCTGTCCCAACAACAATCCTTAGATGAATTGAATAAGTGTTTGTTCTCATCCCTAGTACTTTCATTACTAGACCTGCAACATCCCTTTGAGATTGAGAAAGATGCTTCAGAGTATGTTGTGGGTGTTGTTCTCACTCAACACGACCACCCCGTGGAAAATCATAATGAGACGCTATCAAATGTTGTCCCTAAGTACCTACTTATGAAAAACAAATTTAATCCAATGTGCAACCCTACTGTCAGTGGCGATATTACATTCTTGGGAATGAGATAGTCATCCACACTGATCATAAGCCACTACAGTTCATGTAGACCCAAGGAAAATTGCAGAATAACAACCATCAAAAGTGGTCCACATACTTATAGAAATTCCACCTCAACATCAAGTATAAAACATGAAGTACCAACTAAGTTGTTGATTTCCTTAGCCAACCTCCATTTGTGACACTCACCACGGTGATAGATTCTTGTGGCCATGAGACCTCTGGATGACCCCACCTCTACGAGACAAACCCTGACTTCTCCACCACCTACAAAATGTTTGGTGCCAAATAAGTGGTCATTAATTTCCATCTTCAAGACGGGTTGTTGTGTCGTCTGGTCCATCTCTACATTAGATCAAGTGAGTGGACAAAGATGATTTGGGAAGCTCACTATAGTTGGGTGGCAGGAAAATTTTGCGTCGAAAATATAGTGGAAGTGCTGCAAAAACAATTCTACTGGCCGAAACTTCGACAGGATGTCGAAAAGTATATCAGGTCCTCCACCACCTTCACTATTTCCAAATCGAACACTAAGAAAAAAGGCATGTACACCCCTCTACCTAGTCCTAACAGGATGTAGGAATCCATATCAATGGACTGCATGTTGGGCCTCCCATCCAGCAAGAGGATAAATGACTATATTTTTATGGTTGTTGATCGCTTTTCCAAGATGGCGATTCTGGTCTCCTGCAAGAAGACAATCACAGCAGAAGCCACTCCCAAGATCTTATTTGAACGAGTATGGGTACATTTTGGGATCCCAAAAACCATTATCTCAGACCATGACAGTCGGTTCCTCATCACATTCTGGTCAGGCCTCTTGTCACTGCTAGATACCAAGCTCATCAAATCCACTACCTTCCACCCCCCATATAGATGGCCAAACTGAGGTCATCAATCGGATGATCGTACATATCCTGCGCATGTACAATTCAAAACACCCTAGAAAATGGGATGAGAGTCTTCCCTATGTCTAGCATAGCTACAACCAAGCCCCGCATAGATCAACTCGCCACAACCCCTTTCAGGTGGGGTTGAGATTTGAACCATTGGGCCCCATGGATTTTTCACTACCCCTGGTGACCACATCAGTCGACTCGTCCCCTATTCTACCAGAAGCTGAAAAATCCACCTGTTTCATTGAGTGGATTGAACACATCTTCCAACAAGTTTAGGATATTCTACAGAAGTCTAATGCAAAGTACAAGCAATGCCATGATCAACATCATGTGCCACATAAGTTTCAAGTGGGAGACAAAGTTTGGTTTCACTTGTAAAAAAAATTCTTTACATGGCCCTATTGGAAGCTTCACCCACTCTATTATGGGTCGTACACCATCACCAAGTTTGTTGGTGACAATTATTTTGAGCTCAACATTCCTCCTTTCCTTGGCCTGCACCCAGTATTCAACATGGCTCTCCTTCAACCATACTTCCCACCATTATTGGACACATCAGAGATAGGAGAGAAGTTGACATGAATAGACATCAACCCTAAGTTCATGCAATAGGAATCCAATAATCTGATTGTGGAGACACATATCAAGGGAAATCGACAGGAAAGGATCTAGCTTTATTGAGTCGTCAAAGAGGGGAAACTTCTGCACCAAGGAAAGTTGCTCACTCAGTGCCAAATTCAGCTGAAATTTCCTCATAGGATGGGGGAACTCAAAAAAATGGAGAAAATTTATTACTAAGGAGGGAGAATTTATCCAGGTGGATATTGATGAACACCCAACTTTTCCAGCTTGCTCAAAACAGTTTTCTGGAAATTTTGGCGTTTTACTATTTTTAGCAGATTTTAACTTTCAGGGCCATTTTTTGAGATCAATATTCTCAATGAGAGCCAAAGTCTCTCATTTATCCCCCAAAATGAATCTCCTCGACGATACATTTCCAACGGGCTATCGTGCGCCTAAAACAGAGATCATATGCAAAATTTACGACAATGGGAAATTGATGTACTAACTTATCCAAACAGGGCCCACATGCGTTTTGGTGCTTTATCTCCTAGGGTTAGGTTTTTGGATGTCTAGGGTTTTTGAAATTTCTCTTTATTGTAAAAATGGCTTCATATTGTCATTGTAATCATATTCTTATGAATGAACGCAACCGTCCCATCTCTTATAAGTGATAAACCGCCACCATTCCAACAAGCTTGCTTCCCGCTGTATTTTACAGTTTCAACTTATTTCCTTATTGAATATAAAACCAATTTTACCGTATCTTTGTTATTCTGTGTTAAGCATATTTTAATAATCTGTATTCATTTCGTTCCGCTCATAAAATCTGGATCAAAACAACATGCAATTAACAAATTTTAATTCAAGGACCTTCAATTGAAATATCCTCTAATGAAATGCCTAGGATGATAGTTGTCCTTCTTAGGGAAGCATTTAAATATTTAGGTTTATTGTTGAATGACTTTCTTGTGCTCTAGATCTAGTGTTTATCTATTCCACTAAGCTTTGCATGTCAAAATTTTCATGAATTGAAAACCATGGCCCCTCCCAACCCAAAATATTTTTTTACACCCCCAAATATGTACACACCTAAATAAATTCTTGTTTCTCATTAAATTTCATCCTTTCATTGTTCAAGAATGTTTAAATTCCATCTTAAATTTCAAACACCTAAGATTGCAATTTAATAGAAAATGATTAAGTGAGTTCAATTTCTAGTTCATGGTGTTGAAAAGTTACCAATATTGCCGAGTAGGGTTGTTTTAAATACTTATACATAGATTGTTTTGAGGACTCATTAATAGGTTTGTATGTAAACCTTGCTAATAGATTCGTATAAGGAATTCTCAATTTTTTTTCACATAATCATTTTCCCACTTAGATGACTCTAACACTTCATGTTTCTCTCCATTTAGGCACTCTCTTTACATGGCTTTGTTTTGTTAATTGAAATTTGTGTCTCTCTTGATTTTCAACATTTTATTTTAGATATTGGTCTTATATGGTTCTCTTATTGCCCTATTAATCATTGATAACAATGTGACTTTCATGCTTTGTCAATTACAAAATAAAACCACATTAAAAAATATGAAAGTTTTTAATATTATATTCAACACCTTAAATGTAAACGATATGTTTATGGAGTAGAATTTTATTTTTAAAAGGATTTTGTATTTAAATATAAATATTTGAGTATTTATTTTATATAAAAAATAAAATAAAAATAAAATAAAAAATATTTTTGTTTAACATTGAATTAAACTTAATGAAAATTTGAATAAATATCAATTTTTTTTAAAAAATACATAAACTTCATGCTGAACCCAAATAAAAAATATTCAACCTTCTCAATACATAATTATTGTGATGGAAGTTAAGGCTCATGCATACTTATTGAGATTGTGATGGTTAGTATCTACATTAGTCAAATAAATGCACCATCAACATCAGTTTATTGTACAAACATTTTTCATTGAAAAAAATAAATAATGTTATTAAGGCTAACAAGACGCTGAAGAGAAGCATTACATTAATAATATAAAAAAATATTTATTGTGATAATAAGATGGACCCATTGAAAAGAAGGTCTTTTTCAATGGTTCGTCAAAATAAGGATAAGCCTTCAAGTCAAAAGAAGGTCTTTTTCAATGGTTTGTCATGCCCTTTGGTTTGAAAATTTCTCCAGCAATGTTTATGACGATGATGGATGATATCGTACGACCTTTAACCAATAATTTTGTAGTGGTGTATATGGATGACATCCTCATCTACAACAAGACTTAGGCGAAACACTTGCAACATATTCAGTAGGTTTTGCACTCTCTGTGACAACACAAACTATATGTAAACTTGGAAAAATGCTCATTCATCATGGACAGGGTCCATTACTTATGCTACATCATTGATCGACATGGTGTGCATGTGGATCCAACCAAGATCTAGGTCATATGTGACTGGCCAACCCCAATCACACTCACTGAACTTCATAGCTTCTTGGGCCTTGCCAATTTCTATCGCAGGTTTGTGTTGGGATTATCTCATATCACATGGGCCCTCAACCAAGTAACTAGGGGTGACGATAAGGAAAACTTTATGTGGGGCCTGTCCCAACAACAATACTTAGTTGAATTGAAAAAGCGTTTGTCCTCATCCCCAGTACTTTGATTACCATACCTACACCATCCCTTTGAGATTGAGACTAATGCTTCAGCGTATGTTGTGGGTGTCGTTCTCACTCAAAACGAACACCCAATGGCATATCATAATGCGACACTATCAAATGTTGTCTCTAAGTACCTACTTATGAAAAAAAAATGTACTACATTGTGCAATCCTACTTCCAGTGGAGACATTACATTCTTGGGAACGAGACAATAATCCACACTAATCACAAGACACTATAGTTCATGTATACCCAAGGAAAATTGCAGAATAACCACCATCAGAAGTGGTCAACATACTTATAGAAATTCCACCTCAACACCAAGTATAAAACATGAAGTACCAACTGAGTTGGTGATTTCCTCAGCCGACCTCAGGTCGTGACACTCACCACGGTGCTAGAATCTTGTGGCCACGAGACCTTCATATGGTCCCACCTCTACAAGACATAGCCTGACTTCTCTACCACCTACCAAATGCTGGGCACCAACTAAGTGGTCGCTAATTTCCATCTTCAAAATGGGTTGTTGTGTCGTCTAGGAAATCTCTACATTCCATAAAGAGAGTGCGTGAAGATGATTTGAGAAGCTCACTATAGTTGGGTGGAAGGACACTTTGGTGTCAAAACGACAGTATCAATGCTACAAAAACATTTCTACTGGACGAAACTTTAACCGGATGTCAGCAAGTATATCAAGTCCTCCACCACTTGCATTATTTCCAAACTGACTACTAAGAAACAAGGCTTGTACACCCCTCTACCTACTCTTGAAAGGATGAGGGAATCCATATCAATGGACTATATGTTGGGCCTATTCTCCACCAAGAGGGGAAATGAATGTGTTTTTGTGGTTCTTGATTGCTTTTCCAAGATGGTGATTTTAGCCGCCTGCAAGAATAACATCAAAACAAAAGCCACTGCCAAGATCTTCTTTGAATGAGTATGGGTACATTTTTGTATCCCACAAACCATTATCTCAGACCATGAAAATTGGTTCCTCATCACATTCTGGTCGAGCATCTTGTCATTGCTAGATACAAATCTCACCAAATCCACTCCCTTCCACCAAATCAAATGATCATACATATCCTGCGCATTTACAATTCAAAACACCTCCACAAATGGGATGATAGTCTTCTCTATGCCCAACATAGCTACAATCGAGCACCGCATAGCTCAACTAGCCACAACCCCTTTCAGGTGGGGTTGAGATTCTAACCATTGGGCCCCATGGATGTTGCACTACCCCTACTTACCAATTCATCCACCGTTCCACCAAAAGATGAAAAATCCACCCGTTTCATTGAGCGGATCCAACACATCCGCCAACAAGTTCAATATATTCTACAAAAGTCTAATGCAAAGTACAAGCAACTCCGTGATCAACATCGTGTGCCAGATAAGTTTCAGGTGGGAAACAAAGTGTGGTTTCACTTGTAGAAAGAACACTTTACATGGCCCCATCGAAATATTCACCCACTCCATTATGGGTCATACACCATCACCAAGGTTGTGGGCAACAATACTTTTGAGATCAACATTCTTCCTTTCCTTGGCCTGCACCCTGTCTTCAACGTGGCTCTCCTTCAACCATATTTCCCACCATTATTGGACACGTTAGAGATAGCAGAGAAGTTGACATGGACAGAGTTTAACCCTGACTACATGAAACATGCATACAATGATCATATTGTGGAGACACATATCAAGGGCACTCAATAACAAAGGTTCTAGCTTTACCAAGTCGTCAAAGTAGGGCAGAACCTGCACCAAGGCAAGTGGCTCACTCGGGGCCAAATTCAACAGAAATTTACTCATATGATGGGGGAACTCAATGAAATGGATACCATTTATTCCTAATGAGGGAGGATTGATCTATATGGATATCAGTGGCCACCCACCGTTTCCAACTTGCTCAAAACAATTTTATGGCAATTTTGGTAGTTTACTATTTTAAGCAGTTTTTAACTTTCATGGCCATTTTTTGGGATCGATCTTTGAAGTGATAGAAAAAATATCTCATTTATTCCTCAAAATGAATCTCCTTGACAATACCTTTCCAACAGTCTATCCTGTGCCTAAAATAAAGATCGAATGGAAAAGTTACAACCCTAGGAAATTGATGTACTAACTTACCCAAACGAGGCCCACATGACTTTTGGTGCTTCATCTCCTAGGGTTAGGTTTTTGGATGTCTAGGGTTTTTGACGTTATTTTTTATTGTAAAAAGGCCTTCATAGACTCATTGTAATCATATTCTTGCGAATGAGCGCAATCGTCACATCTCTTCTCAGAGATAAGCTGCCACCATTCCAACAAGGTTGTTTTCCACTGAATTTTACAGTTTCATCTTATTTCCTTATTGAATAGAAAACTAGTTTTACTATATCTCTATTATTCTATGTTAAGCATATTTTAATAATCTCTATTCATTTCATTCTTCTCATAAAATCTGAATCAAAACAACATGCAAATAACAAATTTAAATTCAAGGTCCTTCAATTGAAATATCCTCTAATGAAATGCCTAGGATGATAGTTGTCCTTCTTAGGGAAGCATTTAAATATTTAGGTTTGGTGTTTAATGACTTTCATATGCTCTAGAGCTAGTGTTTTCTATTCCACTAATCTTCAAATATCAAAATTTTCATGAATTGAAAATCACGGCCCCTCCCACCCCGGATTTTTTTTTACAGGCCCCAATATGGACACACCTAACTAAATTATTTTTTCTCATTAAATGTCATCCTTTCATTGTTCAAGCAATTTTAAATGTCATCTTAAATTTCAAACACATAAGCTTTCCATTTAATGGAAAATGATTAAGTGAGTTCAATTTCTAGTACATGGTGTTGAAATGTTACCAGTATTCTCGAGTTGGGTTGTTTTAAATAATTATCCATAGATTGTTGTGAGGACTCATTAATAGGTTTGTATGTAAACCTTGCCAATATATTCCTATAAGGAATTATGAATTTTTTCTCACATAATCATTTTCCCACTTAGATGACCCTAGCACTTCATGTTTCTCTCCATTTAGGTACTCTCTTTACATGACTCAGTTTTGTTAATTTTAATTTGTGTTTCTCTCTTGAGTTTCAACATTTTATTTTATATATTGGTCTTATATGGTTATCTTATTGACCTATTAATCATTGATAACAATTTCACTTTCATGGTTTGTCAATTACAAAATAAAACCACATTAAAAAATATGAAAGTTTTTCATATTATATTCAACACCTTAAATGTAAACGATATGCTTATGGAGTAGAATTTTATTTTAAAAAGGATTTTATATTTAAATATAAATAATTGAGTATTTATTTTATATAAAAAATAAAATAAAAAATGTTTTTGTTTAACATTGATTTAAACTTAATGCAAATTTGAATAAATATTAAGTTTAAAAAAAAATACATAAACTCCATGCTCAACCCAAATAAACAATATTCAACCTTCTCAATACACAATTATTGTGATGGTAGTAAAGGCTCATGCATACTTATTGATATTGTGATAGTTAGTATCTACATTAATCAAATAAATGCACCATCAACATTAGTTTATTGTACAAACATTTTTCATTGAAAAAAACAAATAATGTTATTAAGGCTAGCATGACGCTGGAGAGAAGCATTACATTAATAAAATAAAAAAATATTTGTTGTGATAATAAAATGGACCCATTGAAAATAAGGTATTTTTGAATGGTTGGTCAAAATAAGGATGGTTGGTCATGCCCTTTCGTTTGAAAATTTCTCAAGCAACATTTATGACGATGATAGACGATATCCTACAACCTGTCACCAATAATTTTGTAGTGGTGTATCTGGATGACATCCTCATCTACAACAAGACTTGGGTGAAACACTTGCATCATATTTAGTAGGTTTTTCACACCCTGCGGTAGCACAAACTATATGTAAACTTGGAAAAATACCCATTTAGCATGGACAAGGTCCATTACTTAGGCTACATCATTGATTGACATGGTGTGCATGTGGATCCAACCAAGATCTAGGTCATTCAAGACTGTCCAGCCGCAGCCACAGTCACTGAACTTTGGAGTTTCTTGGGCCTTGCAAATGTCTATCGCAGGTTTGTGTTGGGGTTATCTCATATCGCATGGGCCCTCAAGCAAGTGACCAGGGGTGGTGGTAAAGAAAAATTTCTATGGGGCCTATCCCAAAAATGGTCCTTAGATTAATTGAAGAAGAGTTTGTGCTCATCCCAAGTACATTCATTATCAGACCTACAACATCCCTTTGAGATCGAGACTGATGCTTCAGAGTATGTTGTGTGTGTCGTTCACACTCAACATGACCACATTGTGGAATATCATAGTGAGACACTATCAAATTTTGTCCCTAAGTACCTACTTATGACAAAGAAATGTACTCCATTATGCAAGCCTACTGCCAGTGGAGACATTACATTCTTGGGAACAAGAAATTCATCCACACTGATCACAAGCCACATTATTTCATGTAGGCCCAAGCAAAATTGTAGAATGACTGCCATCAGAAGTGGTCCACATGCTTATAGAAATTCCACCTCAACATCAAGTATAAAACATGAAGTACCAACTGAGTTGGTGATTTTCTCAGCCAACCTCCAGTCGCGACACTCACCACAGTGATAGACTCTTGTAGCCACGAGACCTATGGATGGCCCCACCTCTATGAGACAGATACTGACTTCTCAAACACCTACCAAATGATGGGTCCCAACTAAGTGGTCGCTAATTTCCATCTTCAAGACAAGTTGTTGTGTCGTATGGTTCATCTATACATTCCATGAAGCGAGTGCTCGGAGATGATTTTGGAAGCTCACTATAGTCAAGTGGCATGACACTTTGGCATGGAAAAGACAGTGGCAGTGTTGCAGAAACATTTCTACTAGTTGAAACTTCGACAGGATGTCAGAAAGTATATCAGGTCCTCCACCACCTGAACTATTGCCAAACCGACCACTAAGAAACATTGCCTGTACACCCCTCTTCCTACTCCTGAAATGATGTGGGAATCGATATCAATGGACTACATGTCAAGCCTCCCATCCACCAAGAGATGAAGTGAATATGTTTTTGTGGTTGTTGATCGCTTTTCGAAGATGGTGATTCTAGTCACCCGCAAGAAGAACACCACAGTAGAATTCACTGCCAAGCCCTTCTTTGAATGAGTATGGGTACATTTTGGGCTCCCACGAACCATTATCTTTGATCATTACAGTTGTTTCCTCATCACATTCTGGTCGAGCCTCTTGGCACTACTAGATACCAAGCTCACCAAATACACTGCCTTCCACCCCTAGACAGATGGCCAAACTGAGGTCATCAATTGAATGATCGTACATATCTTGCGCATGTACACTTCAAAACACACCTGCAAATGGGATGAGCATCTTCCTTGTGTCCAGCATAGCTACAACCGAGCCCCGCATAACTCAACTGGCCACAACCCCTTTTAGGTGGGGTTGAGATTCCAACCATTGGGCTCCATGGATGTTGCACTACCCCTTGTTACCACCTCACCCGAATCATCCCCTGCTCAACCAGAAGCTGAAAAAGACACCCAGTTCATTGAGCGAATCCATCACATCCGCTAACAATTTCAGGATATTCTACATAAGTCTAATGCAAAGTACAAGAAGATCCCTGATCAACATCATGTGCCACATAAGTTTCATGTGGGAGACAAAGTTTGGTTTCACTTGCAAAAATAATGCTTTACGAGTCCCCATCGAAAGCTTCACCCATTCTGTTATGGCTTGTACACCATCACCAAGGCTGTGGGTGATAATTCTTTTGAGCTCAACATTCCTCCTTTCCTTAGCATGCACCTAGTCTTCAACATGGCTCTCCTTCGACCATATTTCCCACCATTATTGGACATGTCAGAGATAGAAGAGAATTTGACATGAACAGATCTCAACCCTGAGTACATGCAACAAGAATCCAATGATCATATTGTGGAGACACATATCAAGGGCACTCAACAACAAATGATCTAGCTTTATCGAGTCGTCAAAGAAAGGCAACTCCTGCACCAAGGCAGGTAGCTCAATCGGGGCCAAATTAAGAAGAAATTTCCTCATATGATGGGGGAAATCAACACAATGGAGACCATTTATTCCTAAGGAGGGATTATTGATCCATGTTGATATCAGTGGCCACCCATCTTTTCCAACTCGCTCAAAACAGTTTTCTGGAAATTTTGGTAATTTATTATTTTTAGCATTTTTTAAATTTCAGGGCCATTTTTTGGGATAGAGCTTCTCAATTATAGACAATGACTCTCATTGATCCCCAAAAATGAATCTCCTTGGCGATACCTTTCCAATGGGATATCATGTGCCTAAAACAAATATCATATGAAAAAGTTACGACACCGTGAAATTGATGTACTAACTTACCCAAACGAGGCCCACATGAGTTTTGGCGGTTCATCTCCTAGGGTTAGGTTTTTGGATGTCTAGGGTTTTTGACAATCCTGTTTATTGTAAAAATGCCTTCATATCCTCATTGTAATCATCTTCTTGTGAATGAGCACAACCATCACATCTCTTCTCAAAGATAAGTCGCCACCATTCCAACAAGTTTCTTTCCCGCTGTATTTTACAGTTTCAACTTATTTCCTTATTGAATAGAAAACTAGTTTTATTGTATCTATTTTATTCTATGTTAAGCATATTTTTAAAATATGTATTCATTTCGTTATTCTCATAAAATCTAGATGAAAACAACATGCAATTAACAAATTTAAATTCAAGGTCCTTCAATTGAAATATCCTCTAATGAAATTCCTAGGATGATAATAGTCCTTAGGGAAGCATTCAAATATTTAGGTTTAGTGTTGAATGACTTTCCTATGCTCTAGATCTAGTGTTTATCTATTCCACTAAGCTTCACATCTCAAATTTTTCATAAATTGAAAACCATGGCCCCTCCCACGCCGAAATGTTTTTTTACACCCCCCAATATGTACGCAGTGAACTAAATTATTGTTGTTCATTAAATGTCATCCGTGCATTGTTGAAGGAAGTTTAAATGTCATCTTAAATTTCAAACACATAAGCTTTCCATTTAATGGAAAATGATTAAGTGAGTTCAATTTCTGGTACATGGTGTTGAAAAGTTACCAATATTCTCGAGTTGGGTCGCTTTAAATACTTATCCATAGATTTTTGTGAGGACTCATTAATAGGTTTGTAAACCTTGCCAATAAATTCCAATAAGGAATTTTTGAATTTTTTTCACATAATCATTTTCCCACTTAGATGACTCTAACACTTCATGTTTCTCTCCACTTAGGCACTCTCTTTACATGGCTCAATTTTGTTAATTGGAATTTGTCTTTCTCTCTTGATTTTCAAAATTTTCTTTTATATATTGGTCTTATATGGTTCTCTTATTTCCCTATTAATCATTTATGACAATGTCACTTTGATGGTTTGTTAATTACAAAATAAAACACATTAAAAAATATGAAAGTTTTTCATATTATATTCAACACCTTAAATGTAAACGATATGCTTATGGAGTAGAATTTTATTTAAAAAAAGATTTTATATTTAAATATAATTATTTGAGTATTTATTTTATATAAAAAATAAAATAAAAATAAGATAAACATTGTTTTTGTTTAACATTGAATTAAACTTAATATTAAGTTTTTTAAAAAAATACATAAACTCCATGCTCAACCCAAATAAACAATATTCAACCTTCTCAATACATAATTATTGTGATGGTAGTTAAGGCTCATGCATACTTATGTAGATTGTGATGGTTAGTATCTACATAATCAAGTAAATGCACCATCAACATTATTTTATTGTACACACATTTTTAATTGAAATACATAAATAATTTTATTAAGGCTAACATGACGCTAGATCACTTTTCTCTCTCGCATTTGGATTGGAACGGATTAAGATTCAAAGATTGTAAAATAATGTAAAATCATTTCGATGGGCTTCTATATACTAGAAACAACCACTTTATAAAAGTGGTTGATATATGTCGATGAACGTCTTTAGTTT
>SNQJ01S0043102.1:59316-75198 GCA_010110895.2 Picea sitchensis | reverse complement strand
TCTTATTATTCACACGTGCGAAGGTCATGAGCATGGGGAAGAGAAAGAAAGGAAGGAATAGGCAAGTCTGAAAGTGCATGGTGAAACTGTTGAGTGTCCAACGAGGTAAAAAAAAAAGTGTACTTCATAAAGTATGGGCCAAAGATTTTATAATCCATGTACGGATACAGGATTCCATACTTGACCACTTTCGGGATCACGGGTTCTCAGACGAGTGGGCTCAAAAGAAAGCCTCTATTGTTCATTGTTCTATAAATAACACACACAGTTCCACGATAAAAAAATTGACAAGCGGACTTGCAGGGTTTCCATCCACAGTTTTTGGATCGTAGGTTCTCGGGTTAGAGGGGTAAAAAATGGGGCTCTATTGTTCAGTGCCTTACAAATAGCTTATGATAATAAATTGAAAATTGGATTTGTGGGCTGGTTGGCTCAACATTCCAAAGGGATCGATCCGAATCCCAGTGCATATTTGATAATTCATGTGCAACAACAACTCTGCGGTTATCAGATCAGTATGTGTAGAAACGAGGAAAAATTAAAAATGTACTTGATACAAGAGATTTTATAGAGCATGTATGGAAATGTCATTCCATACTTGGCCACTTTCAGGATCGCAGGTTCTCGAGCGGGCGGGCTCAAAAGAAGGCCTCTACTGCTCGGTGTTCTACAAATAGCACACACAGTTCTGCGATACACAAATTGAAAAGAGGACTTGTGCGGTGGATGACATTTTCTAGACCATCCACAGTTTTTGGATCACGGGTTCTCGGGTTGGTGGGGGAAAAAATGGGGTTCTATTGTTTGGTACCTTACAAATAGATTATGATAATAAATTGACATGTGGCTCAACATTCTACTCCAAGGCTGAAGGGCTCCCACAAACATGAAATACATACTTGCGGGTTGTACATTGGGTCGAGTTTCGTCATATAAAAATTGGGTTCTCGGCCTGGAGGCTTCAAAATATCCCAAGAAAGGCAAAGGGCTCCGTCTGAATGCTAGTGCACATTTTATAATTCATGTGCAACACCAACTCTATGGTTACCAGATCATTGTGTGTAGAAATGAGGAAAAACTAAATATGTACCTTTTTATTAAGTATGGACATGAGATTTTATAGATAATGTATGGATATCGCATTCCATACTTGCGGGTTGTCGGGTGGGAGTGGTAAAAAAATAGGGCTCTATTTTTCCTTGTTCTACAAATATCACATACAGTTCTGTGATATACAAATTGAGTAGCGGATTTGTCGGGTGGCTGAGATTTTATATACCATGTATAGTTTCTCGATCGCGGGTTGTCAGAATGGCGGGGTTAAAAATGGGCCTCTATTGTTCGGTGCATTGCAAATTGCTTATGATAATAAATTGACAAGCGGATTTGCAGGGTGGACGACTCAATATTTGTCAATTGACAAGCAGTTTGTGAGCTGGCCAACCGAATATTCTACTTCTAGTCATTTTCACGATATACAAATTGCCAGACTCCAAGGCTGGTGGGCTTCCAGAAAGGAGGAGTACATATCAAATATGCACAGAGGCCTTATTCCATACTTAGCCACTTATTTGGATCGCACACTTGTGGGATGTACATTATGCCTCTAATGTTCTATGTCCTGCAAATAGCAGTCATAGTTGGGCAATATACATATTGAGAAGTGGACTTGTGGGTTGGTTGGCTCAACATTGCATTTTTGCTAGATGGTGGACGTGTAGCATAGTGGACCCTTGGCGCAAAAAAAAATAAAAATAACATAGTTGTAAACAAGTTTGATAAATACAGAGAAAGTAAACGAAAAACTATTTACTATGGAACACGAGAAGAAAACGAATGCACCTTTGCATAGATTTGTCTACATCTCTGGGTAGGAGTTCTCTGCACCCTCTAGTTTTACTCTATGTTTCTATCAATAAAAGTACAAAACAAAAGGGATATGAACATAAATTCATATGTTAAGAAAAAGGAAACTACTATGTACATATACAAAAAAAAAAATAGAATTAGATGAATACAGTGATCACAAATAGTTTTTGGGAGGATGTACCTTTTTTTTTTTTGCACAATGTATATTTTATAATTCGATTATAACAACGTCTGTATGCTCATTAGAGCGATATGTGTAGAAATCAAGAATACATATATTCTTTAAACATAGAAATATGAGTTTGCAATAACTTTGATGTATATGTCATAATTGAAGTACAATACCAATTGTATCGTGATCAGACCAATATGTGTCTAAGAAAAACATACTGTATTAAGGAATGGGCACATTGGACCAGACATGGTCAATAAGTGTGTTTTTCATATGGACTGTGTTGTTCAAAAGAAAGCGGATATTGTATTTGCACATTTAGTTTTCCAATTCTTTTGTTCTGCCAGTATTTTGTAACATGTCAATATTGAAGTCTCCTACAAGTATAATGGGTCCATTTAGATGAAAATGGCCCAATGCACTAGAAATAACATGTACTATGTTGGATAATGCTAGATGGGGAGCAGCATAGAGACTCAATATTGCAACTTCTATTTCATGGGAATTTTTTTTTGCAAGCACCAGTTCAACATTCTTTTCTTCGATATGTATATGGTCCAAAATTGGTACATGTTTTTTCACCAGTATCATCACTCCATGTGTAATGTAACTACATGGATAATTCCATGTGTGTTTCCTACAAGCACAAAATATCGGATTGCACTAAATCAGAGTCATTCAGTATATCATCCATGTGTGCATTTAAGCTACGTGTGTTAAGAGAGATAATTAATATAGATGAATTTGTTTGTATGGTTTGGTAATCATAATGCAGTTTCCATTTTGTGGTGGTCCTGAGTCGTTTCATCTCAATATCAACTTTTTGTTTCACTTTGAAGTTATCTTTTGTGCGAGGACTTAGTAAATACAAGGAGTCCATGCTTCTGACACGGGACAGTGCTGTGTATATAAGTCCATGTATCTGAATTCCAGCAGGCTGAAATGCAACATTATCAAGTGTTAGTCCTTGTGATTTGTGGGTTGTACATGCACATGCAAGTTTAATCGTAAACTGTTTTCGAATCTTCGGGTGACCTGTCTTTGCTGATGTCGATGATGGCTTCGATATTCACAAAATAGGTGTCCAATCACTTCCAGTGTTTGAATTATATAGATAAGACAACTTGCTTGCTTGTTGCTTGCCTATATGCGGTTCATGGAACTTAATACAAAGGACATCCACTTTTTCTGTCTTGGTATAGCTTTTTAGTATTCCATCTACACCATTCACCAAGCCATCCCGTGAATCATAGTTACATGCATATATGTCAACCAACAGTTCTAATTTCAGTACAAGCTGCAAAGGTAAAGTGACTGAATGTTCATGACGTGGCACATTTCCGTGGTTGTCTTCTTCTAGGTCAATGGAATTGATGATGATATCATCGCCACGCATGAGTGAAATCATGTGGATGTTATGCTTTGCAAAATACTTATTTTTGTAGAAAAGGTAAAGGAACATTGGGTCTGTTGGTGCAGGCCATAAGCATCTCAAATTTATATAGCTCAAGTCATCATATGTTTGGTTGTTTGTGCGCATTCTATTCATAATTTCAATGAATGTTTCATCTGTCTGGCACATTGTAGTATGCAACTTAAAGAATTTAAAATTGTCTTTCCAAAAGTCACAGGTGGTTGTTTCCATGTTAACGGTAGGTTGTTCAAATATCTACGAAACTTGGATGGGGTGTGCCTGGTAAGCCTCCTCACATAATATCATGTCAATGTTTCCAAAGTATTTCGTCTACACATGTTTTATGCTTCTTAGACAGTTGTCAATGGAATACAAGAACCGACTCCCAATCAAAGATGCTTCATCTATAAAGACAAGTTGGATTTCCTCATAAATTTTAGATTATGTATCCAATATGTCCTTTCTATGTGGAAGAAACTGTGACTTGTTAAAATGCATTAACAATGCAGAGTGCACTGTTGTTCAATCAACATTGTATGCAACGTTTCGTGTGTATGCAACTATTAGGCCCTTTGGTTTCATAGGATCAGAGGAATTGTTTGAATCATAGATTTGTATAATCATTTGGAACAATGGTTTAACTGTGAATGTCTTACCTGTTCCTGCTCCGCTTGTAAGGAACATGTGCACGGGACTGTTCAGGTTCAAGCATTTTTTAAGAGCATTGTCCTTTACAATTGTTTGTTGTTCATGATTCAAGAGACGTCTTAATCTATGGTATTCATTATTTTCAATTAGGAAAGGATGTTTTGTAACCTGAAAACCAAGATTGACACATTTTTCACTTCCAACCACTAAAGGAAGAGGCAAACCCGCTTGCAAGTCATATGACCTGGAAGGAGTTCTGGTTGTTTTTGGGTTTCTGAATGTCTCATCATGATCGTCGAGGTTTTCTAGGTCATTAACTGCAACTTCTAGATCACCCCATGTTGGGTTAACATTGTAGGTAAATATAGCTTCATTGATGTGCACTATAGTCTGAAATGAAACATAAAAACCTCCCATGTAGAGAAGTTATGTATTAATGTCTCTTCATTTTCATCGAACGGAACGTATAGCAACATTTTTTCTCTACAATAGTTTTCATAGTCACAATTTTTATTGTATTTGACAAACCATATCATAGAGGGTTTTTTTCTTTCTGATATGGGTGTACCATTTTTTTTGTGATGCGATATGAATTTTGCTAAGCAGATATGCCTAATAGGAGATGGATGCTGGATGTAATAATCAATAATAGAGTGACATACCATGTCCTATGAATTGTCAGGATCTTGTTGCATCAAAACCGATGGTTTAAGCACAAATCCGCGTTTTTGAAGTGGAGATGTGTTTAATGATGCATTTTCCTTAGCTACAAGTGAGGGGCAAGGAAAAGGTAATGTGAAATTCTTGCTGAGAAGACATTTGTTTAACATTAAGCAATGTATTGCCAAGTGTGTGTATCATTTTTATGGCATCAATATGACTTCTTTCATGTGCTTTTCATATTTTCTGAATGCACTTGTCATAGATTTGTCAATCTTTGTCATATATGAGGTATAATACGATGTTGCAACATATGCATTTAGCACGTATTGCGCATCTATATTGGCTTTCAACATAACTTGCATGTCCTTGGAGAAACTGTTGTTCCAAATATGGGAGATTTTTCATTTAAGGAAAAGTGTTGGTTGCCTATGCACACATTCTATGGCTTGGATGTACTCATCTTCTGATAGATTTACCTATGTCAAGAAGGCATAAAATCTCATCATTTCGTGAAATCCTCCTTGTTCTAGAAATGCAATCAAGGATTTAGAATTATCGAAAACAAAATTGTCCTCTAAACTAACTGGCTCTATGATTCTTGTAGCTCTCATTGGCGGCAAAAGAAAGTTGTATCTGCAATGCGATTTTTTTCGTTTTCTACAACTTCTTGTATGGTAATATCTATGGACTTTCGCAAGTTATTGATCCAAATGATCTGTATTTTATATTATGTATTTATCTACAAATTTCTTGATCTATGAATTGTCACCATCTCCATAGACCGATGCACCCTCTATCCACAATAGTGCGTGGTCATGTTCATGTCCCCTATTCTGGAATTCAGTCACAAAAAAGTAGTTTGATGTTTTTCTGAAAAACATTTCATCATGGCATATCAATTGTCTGAAATAATTTATTCTATGTCTATAGTATCGAGTACATGTCACTGGGTCTTTTCTTATGAGGTAGTCAATGTCGTTATTTTCCAGTGTATCAGTTTCTTTTTTACGTTTCCTGTTCCTATGAAGGTCAGATAAGGAAGCCACCAATGGATCCCAACAATGCCCTGCACTTGTAAACGTGATGAAAAATGTTGGCGGGCCCAATTGTCAGATCATTGCAAAAATAATTTTTTTGTTTTGTTGCAAATAGTTAGGAGAGGTGCGGATGTTCTTGAAATCTATGTATCCAATATCAGATTTCATAATTTTTTCTAGGTTTACTTTGTACTTTACATCCTTGGCCAACAACTTTCTTCCTTGCAACTGGCCTTTTCTTATTCTGACCCACATGTAGGACAAAAATTGCTCTATTATTATGCACATTGTTTTGAAAAAATAATTTGATATGTGACAGGAGAAGGAACCTCTTGAATGTAGAAGCTCCCATCAGACTATTTTATGATAAATTAATCATTCTGTAATATGAGTTCCATGTGGATCTCCGTAGAAGAGTGTTGGAAAGTTGATTTCCTCACCGAATTTGTCCTTGAATGTTCCAAGTGGACGTTGCCCCTCGCCAGGTGAAATTTCGACAATTTTTTCTTGCAAGTCATGAATGCACTGTGAATCAGTGAATCCCTACACCAATGTTTCAACAGGTGTTTCATTCTCTTATTCATCACTTGTATCAAAATTACTAGGATTTTCGAGAGTGTTTGCAGAGTTGCCATGTTCTTCTGCGAAAACACTATTCCAGTTTCCTATTATGCAAATGTTTTCTTCTTTGTACAGGGCCCTGGAACATAATTCATTTAATGTTTTCATGACAACATGCACACACACTTTGCCTGTATGATACTCATTTTTGTATCACAAGCGTATTTTCAGATCCACAACAATTGTAATTGTATTGTTAATGAATTGTGGCAGCGCTTTTTGCACAACATCTAGATGAACAGGCACATTAATAATTGATCCTGTTAAGCCCATCTATTTTCGTTTATAGCCCCAAGGTATGATTTGAGAAAATGAAATTCCCAGAGACACAAGTTTCTCCTCAAGTTCCGTAAGTTCACTTACATATGCTATTGGTGTATTACATCTTATTCAGTCAGTTGTTGCAAGATGTGGCAGTTTTCCATTTTCAAACGATCGTTTGTATGGAAGACAACATTTACCAATGGAAAATGGTTTATTGTATGCTGTCAACCGAAGGTATTCTGCTTGCAAATCAAGCGTGAAAGAGTTATTGTTTTTTGAAAAATTCAAATGTTCACAAATTGCACTTGCAATGGAAGGAGTGTCTTTCATTTGTTTCATGAAGGTTTGTCTTGCATTTTTCTTTCACAGGGAATTATGGGTACAAACAATATCCTAGTTTTGATTGCTACTACTACATGGTGTTTCTTGAAGACCACCAACTGGCACAATTGCATGACCATTCTAGGATATGTGATCGCACCTATTTATTCTCTGTTCTGCTCAAAAAAAATTCTTTACATTGTGATATGTGAGTTTCTCTCTAAAAGGAAGTGTAGCAATGTATTTTTTTCTCTCGCTCATGAACTTTTTCAAGTTGTGGTAACTTACTTTACATTTCTTGCCCAAGGGCAGAATGAGTTGGTCGCAACTGGGATGAAGTTCACTCTCACCCAGCTTCCCAGAAACTACTTTACGTTTTTTTTTCAAGGCCTCTATGGCTTTATCACAAGTCGGACGAATTTGACGAATAATTTTTTTCAAATTGTGATAACCTACTCTACCTTTTTCGTTTAATCCCCCTCTATGGCCTCATCACAACTACCATGAATTTTATTCATGTTTTTTTGTTTAATCCCTCTCTTCCCATATCGAAACCGGGAGGAGTCTCATTTTCACTAAAACACATTCCAGGCATATGCAGATTCCATTATGTTTGGGTGGCATGGACAATCAACCCTGAACTACTGATATTTCGAAGCAAAGGTTCATAATGGATATGTGTTGTATATGTTTTCAACGAGAGGATTTCAATTGTTCAATCATAATTTGAATCAGTGACCCATGAATTGATAATTCCATCTAGCAAGGGAGACCAAACCTCAATATTCACCCTGAATATCATAGACAACCATTGCAAATAGAATCTACAACCCTCCATATTCCCTTTTTCATGTGGAAGCACCATGTCCATAAGGTAATCCTGCAAACTTCCAACTGTCAACATATTTTCTACGAGATATGGGCAAATGTGTTTATGCAAGCACTTAAAATCCTCTTGGTTGCTGCCTATAACCGCATTGAAAAAGGATTGTACAGTGTAAAGACACAACGACTGAACATCGAACTTCGCTGCCATCAAACAACAAATTGCATTGAACAGACTATCTCCATAGCTAGAGACAACACTTGTTGTGAGATGTAAACCATGGAAATCTCTGCCATGAAAAATCCTTAGCATGCAGCTAATCTTCAACGTGGCTCTCCTTCGACCATATTTCCCATCATTATTGGACATGTTAGAGATAGCAGAGAACTTGACATGAACAGATCTCAACCATGACTACATGCAACAAGAATCCAATGATCATATTGTGGAGACACATATCAATGGCACTCGACAACAAATGATCTATCTTTATCGATTCGTCAAAGTAAGGCAACTCCTACACCAAGGCAAGTGGCTCACTCGGGGCCAAATTCAACAAAAATTTCCTCATATGATGGGGGAAATCAACACAATGGAGACCATTTATTCCTAAGGAGGGAGTATTGATCCAATTTGATATCAGTGGCCACCCACCTTTTCCAACTCACTCAAAACAGTTTTCTGGAAATTTTGGCAATTTATTATTTCTAGCATTTTTTAAATTTCAGGGCCATTTTTTGGGACAGAGCTTCTCAATTATAGCCAAGAACTCTCATTGATCCCCAAAAATGAATCTTCTCACCTTTCCAATGGGCTATCGTGTGCCTAAAACAAAGATCATATGCAAAACTTACGACCCCATGAAATTGATGTACTAGCTTACCCCAACGGGGCCCACATGAGGTTTGGCGCTTCAACTCCTAGCGTTAGGTTTTTAGATGTCTAGGGTTTTTGACATTCCTGTTTATTGTAAAAATGCCTTCATATCCTCATTTTAATCATCTTCTTGCGAATGACCACAACCATCACATCTCTTCTCAGAGAGAAGCCGCCATCATTCCAACAAGCTTCTTTCCCGCTGTGTTTTACAGTTTCAACTTATTTCCTTCTTGAATAGAAAACTAGTTTTATTGTATCTATGTTATTTTGTGTTAAGAATATTTTTAAAATATGTATTCATTTCGTTATTCTCATAAAATCTGGATCAAAACAACATGCAATTAACAAATTTAAATTCAAGGTCCTTCAATTGAAATATACTCTAATGCAATTCCTCGGATTTTAGTTGTCCTTCTTAGGGAATCATTCAAATATTTATGTTTAGTGTTGAATAACTTTCCTATGCTCTAGATCTAGTGTTTATCTATTCCACTAAGCTTCACATCTCAAAATTTTCATGAATTGAAAACCATGGCCCCTCCCAGCCCAAAACATTTTTTTACACCCCCAAATATGTACACAGTGAACTAAATTCTTGTTGCTCATTAAATGTCATCCATGCATTGTTCAAGCAAGTTTAAATGTCATCTTAAATTTCAAACACATAAACTTTCCATTTAATGGAAAATGATTAAGTGAGTTCAATTTCTAGTACATGGTGTTGAAAAGTTACCAATATTCTCGAGTTTGGTTGCTTTAAATACTTATCCATAGATTGTTGTGAGGACTCATTAATAGGTTTGTAAACCTTGCTAATAGACTCCAATAAGGAATTTTTGAATTTTTTTCACATAATCATTTTCCCACTTAGATGACTCTAACACTTCATGTTTCTCTCCATTTTGGCACTCTCTTTACATGGCTCATTTTTGTTAATTGGAATTTGTCTTTCTCTCTTGATTTTCAAAATTTTGTTTTATATATTGGTCTTATATGGTTCTCTTATTTCCCTATTAATCATTTATGACAATGCCACTTTGATGGTTTGTTAATTACAAAATAAAACCACATTAAAAAATATGAAAGTTTTTCATATTATATTCAACACCTTAAATGTAAACGATATGCTTATGGAGTAGAATTTTATTTAAAAAAAGATTTTATATTTAAATATAATTATTTGAGTATTTATTTTATATAAAAAATAAAATAAAAATAAGATAAACAATGTTTTTGTTTAACATTGAATTAAACTTAATACAAATTTGAATAAATATTAAGTTTAAAAAAAAAAATACATAAACTCCATGCTCAACCCAAATAAACAATATTCAACCTTCTCAATACACAATTATTGTGATGGTAGTTAAGGCTCATACACACTTATTGAGATTTTGATGGTTAGTATCTACACAATCAAATAAATGCACCATCAACATTAGTTTATTGTACAAACATTTTTAATTGAAATAAATAAATAATTTTATTGAGGCTAACATGATCCTAGATCACTTTTCTCTCTCGCGTTTGGATTGGAACAAATTAGGATTCAAAGATTATAAAATAATGTAAAATCATTTCGATGGGCTTCTATATACTAACAACAACCACTTTATAAAAGTGGTTGATATATGTCTATCAACGTCTTTAGTTTGGAAAGATAAAAAATGACATGTATATCAACCACTTTTATAAAGTGGTTGTTGCTAGTTGACGACCAACATGCCTTGGGAACTACCATTAATATATTAATACATTTAATTAATATAAAAATTTAATATTACATTAATTTGATATATAACTATTAATTTAATATATAACTATTAATTTAATATATAATAAAAAATGTATAAAATAAAGTATTAATTGATTGATAAATGTATTAAAATATTAATGTATAAATGTAACACATTAATTGATTAATTGATTAATACGGTGATAATGTAATGTATTAATGTGTTTAGTGTATTTAGTAATACCTTACATTAATGTGTAATATATTAATACATTAAATTACTTATACATTACATTGATACATTGATGTGTAAGGTAACATTAATATAATATATAATAAACATTTATAAATGAAAGTATTAATTTACATTAGTGTCTAATGTAACGTATTAAGTGATTGATAGATTAACAAGTCTTGCATGGAAGCGTAGTCCCTGCTAGGTAGGAATGGAAATAAATGCAACCGAGTACAGACACATGGGAAGGAAGTTGAAGTACATGGAAACACAAAAGAATTAGCATTCACGAATTAGTTATCTTTAAAACAAGGGCCGATGGTTAGAAAATAAATTGAAATTTATCAAGTTATAGGGTCGTGGACAACATAAATTATACATATTAATTTTGTAATTTTATAAAGTAGATATTTACTTTTATAGATACAAAATATGTACATTTATAAATTATGGGAAAGAGATTTCGTACTTGGTAGTTTTTTGAATCGCGGGTTCTCGAGCTGGTGCACTGAAAATCCGGCTCTATTATTTTGTGACCTGCAAATAACACCCAGAGTTCCGCGACATACAAATTGACAATTAGAGTTGTGTACTATTTTAAATTTAAGGGTGTATGTATGTTACAAAGAAGGGCTCTTGGTGGGTACAAAAGAAATTGAAATTTATCAAGGTATAGGGTCATGGACAATATAAATTATACATACGAAATTTGTAATTTTATAAAGTAGATATTTTCTTTTATAGATAAAAAATATGTACTTTTATAAAGTATGGGAAATAGATTCCATAGTTGGGTTTTTTTTGGATCGCGGGTTGTCAGGTTGGTGCGCTGAAAATTGGGCTCTATTGTTCCATGGCCTACAAATAACACCCAGAGTTCCGTGACATAGAAATTGACAATTGCAATTGTTCTGTGTGCTACAAATAACATCTATGGACTATTTGAGATTTAAGGGCAAATGTCTGTAACATACGTTCACAAACAAAATCATAAAAGGAGAATCAATATTAAGTCAGGTTTTCGAGGTGGTGGGCTAAAAATTGGGCTTCTGTTGTTCCATGCCCTACAAATAGGACCGAGAGTTCCACAAAATACAAATTAAGAAGCGGTCTTCCAGACTATTTGAATTTTTGGATTGTGGGTTCTCGGGCTGGCGGGATGCAAATTGGGCTTCTATTGTTCCCTGTCGTGAAATATGTGAAATATGATAAAATAAACAAAATGACTTCACATTTAGAATAGTTGAAGATAAAAATCTAGGAAAACATAAATATATAAGAAGACAAAAGAATAGTTTTATTTCAAATATATGAAAAAAATAATAGTTGGTTACATATACTTGGAAATGTAAATGCGTTTTTCATATAGATTGGGATTGGGGCTCCCGTGGACCATAACAAAAATAAGTACAAGAAATTGAACTGTGGAAATAAGTTGGACATGGTAGAATGTAATACCTGAAAAGTAGAAATGGGAAGATTAGTTTTTGGCTATAGATTTCTACTCAGAAAAGTTGGAATAATTGGATTGATAAAGAAAGGACTATCACTATACACTTACAGGGATGGTACGTATAAGTAATTTTGGTATTTTCTTGGCCATGTGTCTCCCTGCTGGTTTTTTTGGACGACCCACTTGAATAACTGGATTGATAAACAGAGGATTTATGCATTTTCCTGTTGGATTTTGTCAATGACCCACTTCAAGTTCTATTCAATATAGCTTCTGAAGGGGGCGACGTTGATTTCATTGAGGATTTGAATGATAAAAAATTCATTTTCTAATTGTCTTAGATCAATTGAAATTTTACATAGAGCTTCATGAATGTCTCCATTCTGTACCGAATACCGAACTAGCCAGTTTTCCACATCTTTTTCATGATATTGAACAATCCTGTAAAAAAATTCTAAAGATAAGGCCTTCAAATTACCAACTTGTTTATCAAAAGCTTGCTTGGTGAACGCCAACGAGTTGAGGATTAAGCTAGGGTCCTGGAAGCCTTTTGTCTTTCCCGCTAAGTCTATTTTGGTGAGATCTATGAATAATGTTTCTTTCTTTGATATTGCTTGCTCAGATGATTGGACGATGAGATACACGTTCTTCACTTTCTCTTTCGAGCATGCTTCTAATTGAGTGAGTCATTTTTTGGAAGGGAGATCATGTTGTCTTATTCTGGTCTTTGGTATGTTGTTCACATGAAAGGAAAAAGGGATGATCATTTGCACATAGAAAGTTTATTGATTTCTTAAATCCATTTGCAGAAGTAGGAGAAAATTATGTGCCCTACTCCCCAGGGAATCCATATTCTGTGATGTTTCCCAGGCCTTAGTAATTAGTTCCATTATTTTTTTGATATGTTTCTCCACATATCCTCTACAGGATGCAAGGAAGCTGGAGGAACCTTTTAGATTTGTTGCAGGGGTTGAGGTAGTCACAAGCATGACTATTTCCAAATAACTGGCAAGAAATGTAATAGGAAACAAAGCTTCCTCTAATTCCTTAATCCGGTTCTTTAGTCTGGCATTTTCGGCTTCAATGACTCCAACATAATCAAGAAGAGAATCTTCGGTTTCCATGTGAAGTTTACAGATTTTGGACGTCTGCATATTGGCAAGGTCAAGTCTTGAACGATGTTTTCTTATCTTATTTTTTACATCTCTTTTTTCAATGATTAATTTTTTTGATTCGGTTTCAAAAACAACACTCTAGAATATGAAGGATTCATCTTCGTCAAAACATTTGGAATACGAAGGATTCATATTCGTCAAAACATTCAACATCAACCATGTCCATTGAAAAGGCATGTTGAATTGCATCTTTGGCCTGATCAAGGTTGCAGAATATGCTTTCCAGATCAACGTGAAGATCCATGTTTTCACTGTAAATTTCAGTAGCTCCGGCTCGCCTATAATGATTTTTCCCTTGTTCTGCATGGGAAGATTGTGATGAAAATGTTGACTGTATCTCTACAAAAATGTTGTGGAGATCCTGCTAGTAGTTTATGAAAACGTTGGTTTGCTCCAGAGGATTCTTGAAATGAAGAAATGGAGGGGACAATATAATCCCCTGGAAACATTGCTTCAATGCATGTGAATGAAAAATATCCTCATTAATGAAAATATCTATGTGTGTTGTATGGTGACATGTTAGAAGTAAAGCGTAATTATTGCATACTTAGAAGTGTGAAGGTGGGTGTTACAATGAAGAACATTTAAGGATTGGAGGTTTGGTGAACGAACCAAGATGGCATCATGTGAATGACATTCCATGGTATTTCAAATTAATACTAGGAAGAGATTGGAGGTTTCATGAAGGAAGCAAGCTAGCGGCATGCGAATGACATTCCATAGCATTTGAAATTAAGACTGGGAAGGGATAAGAAAATACTTCGCAAAAATTTCATTAATGGCAGAACTTCTCGAGCCTTGCACGCATCCATGACACATTAGACGGTGCATGCATGATGACCTGTTAGCATTAAAGATTTAGAAAGAAGACATATATATATATAGATATGAACACGATTTATTATTATTCACACGTGCGAAGGTCATGAGAATGGGGAAGAGAAATCAAGGAAGAAATAGGCAAGTCTGAAAGTGCATGGTGAAACTGTTGAGTGTCCAACGAGGCAAAAAAAAAAGTGTACTTCATAAAGTACGGACAAGAGATTTTATAAGCCATGTACGTATACGGGATTCCATACTTGGCCACTTTTGGGATTGTGGGTTCTCGGACGAGTGGGCTCAAAAGAAGGCCTCTATTTTTCGTTGTTCTATAAATAACACACACAGTTTCGTGATACACAAATTGACAAGTGGACTTGTGGGGTTGCCATCCACAGTTTATGGATCGAAGGTTCTCGGGCTAGAGGGGTAAAAAACGGGGCTCTATTGTTCAGTGCCTTACAAATAGCTTATGATAATAAATTGAAAATTGGATTTCTAGGTTGGTTGGCTCAACATTCCAAAGGGCTCGATATGACTCCCAGTGCATATTTCATAATTCATGTGCAACACCAACTCTGCGGTTACCAGATCAGTATGTGTAGAAATGAGTAAAAATTAAAAATGTACTTCATACAAGAGATTTTATAGAGCATTTACGGAAATGTCATTCCATACTTGGCCACTTTTAGGATCGCGGGTTCTCGAGTGGGCAGGCTCAAAATAAGGCTTCTACTGTTAGGTGTTCTACAAATAGCACACATAGTTCTACGATACACAAATTGAAAAGAGGACTTGCGAGGTGGATGACATTTTCTAGAGCATCCAAAGTTTTTGGATCGCGGGTTCTCGAGTTGGCGGGGTCAAAAAAGGGGTTCTATTGTTCACTGCCTTACAAATATATTATGATAATAAATTGACAAAAGGCTCAACATTTTACTCCAAGGTTGGTGGGCTCCCACAAACGAGAAATACATACTTGCGGGCTGTACATTGGGTCGATTTCCGTCATACAAAAATTGGGTTCTCGGGCTAGAGGCCTCAAAATATCCCAAGCAAGGCAAAGGGCTCCGTCTGACTGCCAGTGCACATTTTATAATTCATGTGCAACACCAACTCTATGGTTACCAGATCATTGTGTGTAGAAACGAGGCAAAACTAAATATGTACCTTTATTAAGTATGGACATGAGATTTTATAGATAATGTATGGATATCGCATTCCATACTTGCGGGTTGTCGAGTAGGAGGGGTAAAAAAGTAGGCCTCTATTTTTCCATGTTCTACAAATATCACATACAGTTCCGTGATATACAAATTGAGTAGCGGATTTGCCGGGTGGATAAGATTTTATATACCATGTATAGTTTCTGGATCGCGGGTTGTCAGGTTGGCGGGGTTAAAAATGGGCCTCTATTGTTTAGTGCATTGCAAATTTCTTATGATAATAAATTGACAAGCAGATTTGCGGGCTGGACGACTCAACATTTGTCAATTGACAAGAAGATTTGCGAGTTGGCCGACTAAACATTCCAACTCTAGTAATTTTCGCGATATACAAATTGCCAGACTCCAAGGCTAGTGGGCTCCCAGAAAGGAGGAGTACATATCAAATATGCACATATGCCTTATTCCATACTTAGCCACTTATTTGGATCACACACTTGCGGGTTGTACATTGTGCCTCTAATGTTCCGTGTCCTACAAATAACAGTCATAGTTGGGTGATATACATATTGAGAAGTGGACTTG
>SNQJ01S0043102.1:47263-58993 GCA_010110895.2 Picea sitchensis | reverse complement strand
TTTTTTTTTCACAATGTATATTTTATAATTTGATTATAACAAGGTCTGTATGCTCATTAAAATGTTATGTGTAGAAATCAGGAATACATATATGCTTTAAACATAGAAATATGAATTTGCAATAACTTTGATGTATATGTCATAATTGAAGTGCAATACCAATTGTATCGTGATCAGACCAATATGTGTCTAAGACAAACATACTCTATTAAGGAATGGGCACATTGGACCAGACATGGTCAATAAGTGCGTTTTTCATATGGACTGTGTTGTTTAAAAGAAAGCGGAGACTATATTTGCAGATGTAGTCTTCTAATTCTTTTCTTCTGCCACTATTTTGTAACATGTCAATATTGAAGTCTCCTACAAGTACAATGGGTCCATTCAGATGAAAATGGCCCAATGCACTAGAAATAACATGTACTATGTTGGATAATGTTGGATGGGGAGCATCATAGATACTCAATATTGCAACTTCTATTTCATGGGAATTTTTTTTTCAAGCACCAGTTCAACATTCTTTTCTTCGATATGTATATGGTCCAAAATTGGTACATGTTTTTTCACCAGTATCATCACTCCATGTGTAATGTAACTTGATATGCAATTTTGATTTGGGAATTGTTTGTTCTGCATGGATAATGCCATGTGTGTTTCCTACAAGCACAAAATATCGGATTGCACTAAATCACAGTCATTCAGTATATCATTCATGTGTGCATTTAAGCTGTGTGTGTTAAGAGAGATAATTGATACAGATGAATTTGTTTGTATGGTTTGGTAGTCATAATGCAGTTTCCATTTTGCGGTGATCCTGAGTTGTTTCATCTCAATATCAAATTTTTGTTTCACTTTGAAGTTATCTTTTGTGAGAGGACTTAGTAAATACAAGGAGTCCATGCTTCTGACACGAGACAATGATGTGTATACAAGTCCATGTATCTGAATTCCAGCAGGCTGAAATGCAACATTATCAAGTGTTAGTCCTTGTGATCTGTGGGCTGTACATGCACATGCAAGTTTAATCGTAATTTTTTTTTGAATTTTCAGGCGACCTGTCTTTGCTGATGTCAATACTAGCCTCGATATTCGCAAATTAGGTGTCCAGTCACTTCCAGTGTTTGAATTATATAGATAAGACAACTTGCATTCTTGTTGCTTGCTTATATGCGGTTCATGGAACTTAATCCAAAGGACATCCACTTTTTTTTGTATTGGTATAGCCTTTTAGTATTCCATCTGCACCATTCACCAAGCCATCTTGTGAATCATAGTTACAGGCACATATTTCAACCAACATTTCTAATTTCAGTACAAGTTGCAAAGGTAAAGTGACTGAATGTTCATGACGTGGGACATTTCCATGGTTGTCTTCTTCCAGGTCAATGGAATTGATGATGATATCATCTCCATGCATGAGTGAAAGCATGTGGTTGTTATTCTTTGCAACATCCTTATTTTTGTAGAACAGGTAAGGGAACGTTGGGTCTATTGGTGCAGGCCGTAATCATATCAAATTGATATAGCTCAAGTCATCATATGTTTGGTTGTTTGTGCGCATTCTATTCATAATTTCAATGAATGTTTCATCTTTCTGGCACATTGTAGTATGCAACTCAAATAATTTAATATTGTCTTTCCAAAATTCATGGGTGGTTGTTTCCATGTTAACGGTAGGTTGTTCAAATATCAAAGAAACTTGGATGGGATGTGCTTGGTAAAGCTCCCCACAGAATATCATGTCAACGTTTCCAAAGTATTTCATCTGCACATGTTTTATGCTTCTTAGACAGTTGTCAATGGAATACAACAACCGACTCCCAATCTAAGATGCTTCATCTATAAATACAAGTTGGATTTCCTCATAAATTTTAGATTATGTATCCAATATTTCCTTTCTATGTGGAAGAAACTGTGATTTGTTAAAATGCATTAAAAATGCAGAGTGCACTATTGTTCCACCAACATTGTATGGAACTTTTCCTGTGTATGCAACTATTAGGCCCTTTGGTTTCATAGGATCAGAGAAATTGTTTGAATCATAGATTCATATAATCATTTGGAACAATGCTTTCATTGTGAATGTCTTACCTGTTTCTGCTCCGCTTGTAAGGAGAACGTGCACAGGACTGTTCATGTTCAAGCATTTTTTAAGAGAAATGTCCTTTACAATTGTTTGTTGTTCGTGATTCAACGAACATCTTAATCTGTGGTATTCATTATTTTCAATTAGGAAAGGATGTTTTGTAACCTGAAAACCAAGATTGACACGTTTTTCACTTCCAACCACTGGAGGACGAGGCAAACCCACTTGCAAGTCATATGAATCAGAAGGAGTTCTGGTTGTTTTTGGGTTTCTGAATGTCTCATCATGATTGCCAGGGTTTTCTAGGTCATTAACTGCAACTTCTAGATCACCCCATGTTGGATTAACATTGTAGGTAAATCTAGCTTCATTGATGTGCACTATAGTCTGGAACGAAACACAAACAAACTCCGATGTAGAGAAGTTATGTATTAATGTCTCTTCATTTTCATCGAACGAAACATACAACAACAATTTTTCTCTACAATAGTTTTCATAGTCACAATGTTTATTGTATTTGACAGACCATATCATAGAGGGTTTTTTTCTTTTTGATATGGGTGTACCATTTTTTTTGTGATGCGATATGAATTTTTCTTAGAAGATATGCCTAATAGGAGATGGATGATGGATGTAATAATCAATAATAGAGTGACATACCATGTCCTATGAATTGTCAGGATCTTGTTGCAGCAAAACCGATGGTTTACGCACAAATGTGCATTTTTGACGTGGAGATGTGTATAATGACGCATTTTCCTTAACTACAAGTGAGGGGCAAGGAAAGGGCAATGTGAAATGATTGCTGAGAAGACATTTGTTGAAGATTAAGAAATGTATTGCCAAGTGTGTGTATCATTTTTATGGCATCAATATGACTTCTTTCATGTTCTTCGCGTATTTTCTGAATGCACTTGTCATAGATTTGTCAATCTTTGTCATATATGAGGTACAATACGATGCTCCAGCATATGCATTTAGCACATACTACGCATCTATATTGGCTTTCAACATAACTTGCATGTCCTTGGAGAAACTGTTGTTCCAAATATGGGAGATTTTTCATTTAAGGAAAAGTGTTGGTTGCCTAAGCGTACATTGTATGGCCTGGAATTCTCATCTTCTGATAGATTTACCTGTGTCAAGAAGGCATAAAATCTCATCATTTCGTCAAATCCTCCTTGTTCTAGAAATGCGATCAAGGATTTAGATTTATCAAAAACAACATTGTCCTCTAAACTAACTGGCTCTATGATTCTTGTAGCTCTCATTGGCGGCAACAGAAAGTTGTATCTGCAATGCGATTTTTTTCGTTTTTTACAACTTCTTGTATGGTAATGTCTATGGACTTTCACAAGTTATTGATCCAAATGATCCGTATTTCATATTTTGTATTTATCTACAAATTTCTTGATCTATAAATTGTCACCATCTCCATAGACCGATGCACCCTCTATCCACAATAGTGCGTGGTCATGTTCATGTCTCCTATTCTGGAATTCAGTCACAAAAAAGTAGTTTGATATTTTTCTGAAAAACATTTCATCATGGCATATCAATTGACTGAAATAATTTATTCTATGTCTATAGTATCGAGTACATGTCACCGGGTATTTTCTTATGAGGTAGTCAATGTCGTTATTTTCCAGTGTATCAGTTTCTTTTTTACGTTTCCTGTTCCTATGAAGGTCAGATACAGAAGCCACCAATGGATCCCAACAATGCCCTGCACTTGTAAACCTGATGAAAAATGTTGGCGGGCCCAATTGTCAGATCATTGTAAAAATATTTTTTTTGTTTTGTTGCAAATAGTTAGGAGAGGTGCGGATGTTCTTGAAATCTTTGTATCCAATATCAAATTTCAAATTCTTTTCTAGGTTTACTTTGTAATTTACGTCCTTGGACAACAACTTTCTTCCTTGCAAATAGCATTTTCTTATTCTGACCCACATGTAGGACACAACTTGCTCTATTATTATGTGCATTGTTTTGAAAAAATAATTTGTTATGTGATGGGAGAAGTAACCTCTTGAAAGTAGAATCTCCCATCGGACTATTTTATGATAAATGAATCATTCTGTAATATGAGTGCCACATGGATCTCCATAGAAGAGTGTTGGAAAGTTCATTTCCTCATCGAATTTGTCCTTGAATGTTCCAAGTGGACGTTGCCCCTCGCCAGGTGCAATTTCGATAATTTTGTCTTGCAAGTCATGAATGCACTGTGAATCAGTGAATCTATGCAAGAATGTTTCAGCAGGTGTTTCATTCTCTGGTTCATCACTTGTATCAAAATTACTAGGATTTTCGATAGTGTCTGCAAAGTTACCATGTTATTCTACGAAAAAACTGTTCCAATTTCCATTTTTGCAAATGTTCTCTGCTTTGCACAGGGCCCTGGAACATAATTCCTTTAATGCTTTCATGACAACATGCACATGCACTTTGCCTGTATGATACATATTTTTGTATCTCAAGCGTATTTTCAGAGCCACAAAAATTGTAATTGTATTGTTAATGAATTGTGGCAGTGCTTTTTGCACAACATCTAGATGAACAGGCACATTAATAATTGATCTTGTTAAGCCCATCTGTTTTCGTTTATAGCCCCAAGGTATGATTTGAGAAAATGAAATTCCTAGAGACACAAGTCTCTCCTCAAGTTCCGTAAGTTCAATTACATATGCTATTGGTGTATTACATCTTATTCGATCAGGGGTTGCAAACTGTGGAAGTTTTCCATTTTCAAGTGATCATTTGTAAGGAAGACAAACTTTCCCAATGGAAAATGGTTTATCGTATGCTGTCAACCGGAGGTTTTCTGCTTGCAAATCAGGCGTGAAAGAGTTATTGTTTTTAAAAAAATTCAATTGTTCACAAATTGCACATGCAATGGAAGGAGTGTCTTTCATTTGTTTCATGAAGGTTTGTCTTGCATTTTTCTTTCCCAGGGAATTATGGGTACAAACTGTTTCCTAGTTTTGATTGCTACTACTACATGGTGTTTCTTGTAGAACACCAACTGGACCAGTTATATGACCATTCTAGAATATGTGATCGCACCTATTTATGCTCTGTTCTGCACAAACAATTTTCTTTACATTGTGATATGTGAGTTTCTCTCTAAAAGGAAGTGTAGCAATGTATTTTTTTCTCTCGCGCATGACCTTTTTCAAGTTGTGGTAAATTACTCTACATTTCTAGCCCAAGGGAAAAATGAGTTGGTCGGAACTGGGATGAATTTCACTCTCACCCAACTTCCCAGAAACTACTTTACGTTTTTTTTTCAAGGCCTCTTGGATTTATCACAAGTCAGATGAATTTGACGAATAATTTTTTTCAAATTGTGATAACTTACTCTACCTTTTTTGTTTAAGCCCTTTGTGGCCTCATCACAACTACTATGAATTTTATGCATGTTTTTTTTGTTGAATGCCTCTCTTCCAATATCGTAACTGGGAGGAGTCTCGTTTTCACTAAAAAACATTCCAGGCGTATGAAGATTACATTATGTTTGGGTGGCATGGACAATCAATCCTGAACTACCGATATTTCGAAGAAAAGGTTCATAATGGATATGTGTTCTATCTATTTTCAATGAGAGTATTTCAATTGTTCGATCTTAATTTGAATCGGTGACTGACGAATCGACAATGCCATTTGGCAAGGGTGACCAGACCTTGATATTCACCCTGAATATCATAGACAACCATTGCAAATAGAATCTACAACCCTCCATATTCCCTTTTTCATGTGGAAGCACCATGTCCACAAGGTAATCTTGCCAACTTCCAACTGTCGGCATATTTTCTACGAGATATGGGAAAAGGTGTTTATGAAAGCACCTAAAAGCCTCTTGGTTTCTACCTATAATCGCATTGCAAAAGGATTGTATAGTGTAAATCCACATCGACTGAACATCGAACTCCGTTGCCACCAAACAACAAATTGCATTGAACAAACTATCTCCACAGCTAGACACAACATTTGTTGTGAGCTGTAAACCATGGAAATCTATGCCATGAAAAATTCGTTTCAATTGTGATTGAAGGTCTTTGCAAATAATGAACAAGTAAATACAAGTACCTTCTATATTGTAGATGGAAATTTTTTTGTACAGCTGTGGTTCATATTGGCCACTTAGGGCATCGACATCATGGAATATGATGCAATATGGATTGTCAGATGCACTTTTGTTGAATAGTAGATATCTTTTTTTTCTTGTCAATGACCATATGCCAACTCATATATTCAACCAGTTAGACAACCACCATATACAAAATGTATCTTCCCAAAGTCCCCTATGATGTGCAGGGAGAATCGGAGATGCAGATAATGACATATTTGAAAAATATGTACCGACATCATGTATTCCATGCAACTGCAGAAGAGAATCAGATTTCAGTTTGTACTCATAGGACTGGAAATCCTTAGCATCACCATTTTTAAAAAAGGTCAAGAAATAATCTATCAATTCATTGCGTAGCTCGGTTGATGAATACTGGAAATGTAGTAGATCCTGGAATGTATCAAAAAGGAAATCCCCAACAGTATATGGGAATGCATCCAATCTAAAAAGCCCATTTCTATGAAAAACCACGTCAATTCTATCATGTATAATGGATTGTGTATCTATTTCATACAACTCAACATCTACTACTTATTTCATTTGTTCAACTATCATTTTGAAGTTGTTTGCTACATACTTTCAGTTTCTATCAAAACAAAGAAAAAACGAGGAAAAAAATAAAATGTAGCAAAATAAAAAAGGAAAGAAAAATAGTGCATCAATCCTTGTATGTATCTTTCAACCTTCTTATTCCCAACTTGAATCCCCCCTAGTCACCATAGTAGATCAAAAGAAAACACACTGACGTTGGAAACTGAACCAAACAAAAGAAAGAATGGAAATAAACAAAACCATAACTTTACTCGGCAGAAAGAGAACAGGTAGACGTAGTTTTTCGACCCATTGAATAAAATCATACCCTGCGTTTACACCCCATTTGATGGTTCCCTCTTTTGACAGCTTCCAACTACTTTTCGTAAAGGCCGCTTCATTGCAATTTTTGAAAAACCTATGGATGCGACAACCGACATATGAAGACACATGGTTTCCAGGAACAGAAACTAAGAGCACAGACAAAGATGGTCCACAACATAATTTGAAGGCAGGAACTCCCACCATTGAAGAACAACAAGAATAGGGAAACTTACCTGTCAACAAAGGATGACAAGAGCTCAGACCCAAGAAACTGCAAACTGCAACAACAGGTCCAACAACTTACAAAGTTGAAGAACAAGAAACCAATGAACAACCACTAAGAGATTGAACTGGAAGTGCAGGACCTCAACTTTGCAAAGTTGAATCAAACAAGAACCAGAACAATGGAATGAAGAAACGAACAAGGATAAAGCACTCGAGCAACGATGCTGACCTTGAATGAAACTGTATTGCAGCTAAGTTGTACAATAAACATTTAAGACTTCCAGAGCTATTAGGTAAATAGTTAAGACTGACAGGATCGTCGAAGGGCGTCGGCCTGTGCAAGAATTTAAGAAAATATGCAGTGTGGCAGGTCTGTTCTTTCGAAGCACGTAACAATAAAGAAAAAATCACACATACCAAGATGGTAGAGAATGTACTCTACCCAACAGGAAATGTTAACGAAACATTCGAACTAATGCTACCATGAATCAACCTTCCACCAATGCATAATAAAATATATGATTCAAAAGCATCATATATTACCAAATACTTTGGATATACGAACATATTTAACATTGGGAATAACAAAGGCGACAATAAGACCTACAATCCTTTTTCCAATCACATCTTGACAAACATTATAGTTTTTATTAGATAAAAATCGATGTTTTCACTTCCCTTGTTCCAACAATAGACAATATGGAAATATTTCTGATCAATGCACAATCTAATACCAAGTCAACGATTTATCGATCGCTATAGTCCCTCTATGCCTATAGCAGGGACTAATAATATAATGCATTGATTAATTAATTAATACATTGATAAGGTAATAATGCACTAATAAATTAATACATTAAATATATCAATAAATACATTAAATGCATTAAACAATAGATTACTAAAGTATTAATGCACTAATTAAGTAATACATTACTACACTAATGTATAATGTACACTCATAAGCTTTTAATACATTAAGAGTACATTATTACATTGTTTTATTATATAAATTAAAGTATTAATGCATTATGCATAATGTAACATATTAAATATTAATACATTAATAATTTAATGTATGAATTAATTAATACATTAATACATTTTTATCTAATACATTGTTAAAGTATTAAAACAATAATAAATTAATACATTAATAATACATTATTAAAGTAATAATACATTAATAAAAATATTATTAAAGTATTAATATATTTATTGAAAATGACTGTGGTTGATTATTGTGGACCATAATCATGGTTTCTTATGGTCATGACTATGAATGACACTCATGTATATTGCAATGTATTAATTTAATTAATTAATTAATAAATTTTTAATAAATACATTACTAAAGTAGTAATACATTATTATATTAATATAATCTATAAATTGAAGTATCAATTTACATAAATGTATAATATAAAGTATTAGTTAATTAATACATTAAAAATATAATGTATTAATTAAGTAATACTTTTATATATTATGTACTTAATAATATAGTATTTACTTAATTAATAAATATTTACTTAATTAATAAGTATACTTAATTATATAGTATTTACTTAATTAATAAATACATTAGTACAATATTAATATATTAATGTTTAATGTAACATATTTAGTTATTAATAAACTAATAATGCATTAATAAATACATTTTTAAATTATCAATGCCTTAATAAATACATTACTAAAGTAGTAATACATTAATAATATATTATTTAAGTATTAATACAATAATACCTTAATTGAAAATGACTATGGTTGAGTATGGTTGATCATGACCATGGTTTACTTTCGTAGACCTTGGTTGAGTTTGGGAAGGAAAAGTTGGCTATGGTTGACCATGGTTGTCATTCATCATGGTTGAGTGAGGTTGACTATGACCATGGTTGACTATGATTGATGAGAGTTTATTATGGTTGACCATGCCCATGACTAACCTTCGTTGACCATGTGGATCTCATTATGGTGGACCATGTTGATTATGTTCACCGTAGTTTAATATGGCACTATTGCATTGCAATGTTTATCATATTTTGTTCATCAAATTGCGACATCATGCTTTGTTCGTCACATCCCAACATCATTTTTTGTTCATCACATTGTGAAATCAACTTTTGTTCATCACATGTTGACATAAGGTTTTGTTCATCACTTGACATCGTTAGGTTATAACCATCAAATTACGATGAAGGTTTATGTTTATCACGATATGGCATTGGAATAAGTTTGTCATAGTTCGATAGTGGGTTATGTTCGACACATTGCGACATCGAAAAATGTTTGTCACATCTGCACATTGGGTTGTGTACATCAAATTATGGCAATAGGTTGTGTTTGTCCCATTGTGACATTTGGAAATGTCTATCACATTGCATTTGTCAAATTTAATGCCAATTTATGTTCGTCTGATTGCGATGTTCATAATTGTTTGTCACATTGTGACGTGTGTATATGTTCGTCACAATGTGACGTCCATATATGCTTGTTGCATTTCGGTGTTACTATGTTTGGTAGATTTCATTGTTACTATGTTTGACACATTACGATGTTTGGAAATTCTTATCACATTGGGGCGTTTGTATATGTTCGTCACATTGTCGTGTTACTATGCATGGTAGATGGAAACATTACTATGTTCGACACATTACGACGTTTGGAAATGTTTGTCACATTGAGACATTGGGATGTTTGGTACATTGGCAGTTTACTATGCTCGACACATTGCGATGTTTGGAAGTGTTTGTCATGTTGTGATGTGAGGATATGTGCGTCACATTGCAAAGTGAGGATAAGTACATCACATTGAAACATGAGGAAATGTTTGACATATTTCAATAACAAGGTGATGTGGGACACATTGTGACATGTATTTATGGTTGACACATTTCAACACTACTATCAACATTGTGATGACATGCCTATTTTCATCAGATTGCGACGCTACTATGTTTCATAGATTGTAATGTTACTATGTTCATAACATTGTGAAGTGACTATGTTATTCATATCGAAACATTATATTTTCATCACATTGAAATGTTATGTGTTTGTAACAGTGCGACTTTACTATGTTTGGTAGATTTCAACGTTACTATGTTCAACACATTGCGACATTCAAATATTTGTGTCACATTGCGACATTGCAATAAGTGCATCATAATGCAACATCATGAAATGTTCATCACATTGTGACGATAATATGATGTGCGACACAATGCGATGGCATGCCTATCCACATCCATATTTTTTTCCAGACATTGTGACATTTGGAAATATTTGTGACATTATGATGTATGCATATCATCGTCACATTGCAATGTTTGTAAGTTTTGTCACATTGCGACATCATGATATGTACATCACATTGCAATGTGAGGAAATGTTCATCATATTAGAATTCCATGATGATGTGGGACACACTGCAACCTCTGTTTATGTTCGTTGCATTGTGACGTTACTATCCACATAGTGACGACATGCCTATGTTCATCACATTGTGACATTGCTATGTTTGGTAGATTGCAATGTTACTATGTTCATCACATTGAAACGTTATATATTCATCACATTGCGACGCTAATATGTTTGATAGATACATAACTAAATTTGTTTGACACATTGTGATGTTTGGAATTCTTTGTCACATTGCGACGTTAGAATAAGTGCGTCACATTGAAACATGAGGACATGTTCATCACATTGCAATGATAGGATGACATGCACTAGAGTGCAATGTATGTTTATGTTACGACGGCATGCCTATGTTCATCAAATTACGATGTAAATTTATGTTCATAACAGTGCAACGTTATTATGTTCGTTAGATTGCAATGTTACTATGTTCGTAATTATCTAACGTTAGTATGTTCAACACAATGCAACATTACTGTGTTTGTCATGTTGTAACATCATATTTTTTTCTTCATATTGCATCGTCGGTGGCATGTTCATTGAATGAAAAGGTTGTTTTGTGTCCCACACATTACAAAAAGTAAGCATTGGTGAAGCTTTTAAAAAAAAATCTAACAGTGTTTCCTTTGTGAAAAATATAGGAACTTTGAACTCATGCACTGTGAAAAATATAGGAACCTTGAATTGATGTGATATATTACATTGAATGAAACTTAGAATCATACTTTTTTTAAGGACATTGATAACATATGATCTTGAACTATAAAATATATCCCTCCCAAAGATGAAAAAATATTTCATGTCCTCGTGTTTTCTTTGTATATATTATTTTATTTTTATATTTGATAATAAAATAAAATTTTCATCATTTTTTTTTTTATGATAGAATCTTTCAAAAAGATATTTATATCTTTCCACAAATAAAAAATATCTTAAATTCAAGAAGAATATAAAATGTGGTCTTTCTTAATATATTGTTATTAGACATTTGGTTTAAAATATAAATATTTTG
>SNQJ01S0043102.1:19429-47253 GCA_010110895.2 Picea sitchensis | reverse complement strand
GCAGGGACTAATAATATAATGCATTGATTAATTAATTAATACATTGATAAGGTAATAATGCACTAATAAATTAATACATTAAATATATCAATAAATACATTAAATGCATTAAACAATAGATTACTAAAGTATTAATGCACTAATTAAGTAATACATTACTACACTAATGTATAATGTACACTCATAAGCTTTTAATACATTAAGAGTACATTATTACATTGTTTTATTATATAAATTAAAGTATTAATGCATTATGCATAATGTAACATATTAAATATTAATACATTAATAATTTAATGTATGAATTAATTAATACATTAATACATTTTTATCTAATACATTGTTAAAGTATTAAAACAATAATAAATTAATACATTAATAATACATTATTAAAGTAATAATACATTAATAAAAATATTATTAAAGTATTAATATATTTATTGAAAATGACTGTGGTTGATTATTGTGGACCATAATCATGGTTTCTTATGGTCATGACTATGAATGACACTCATGTATATTGCAATGTATTAATTTAATTAATTAATTAATAAATTTTTAATAAATACATTACTAAAGTAGTAATACATTATTATATTAATATAATCTATAAATTGAAGTATCAATTTACATAAATGTATAATATAAAGTATTAGTTAATTAATACATTAAAAATATAATGTATTAATTAAGTAATACTTTTATATATTATGTACTTAATAATATAGTATTTACTTAATTAATAAATATTTACTTAATTAATAAGTATACTTAATTATATAGTATTTACTTAATTAATAAATACATTAGTACAATATTAATATATTAATGTTTAATGTAACATATTTAGTTATTAATAAACTAATAATGCATTAATAAATACATTTTTAAATTATCAATGCCTTAATAAATACATTACTAAAGTAGTAATACATTAATAATATATTATTTAAGTATTAATACAATAATACCTTAATTGAAAATGACTATGGTTGAGTATGGTTGATCATGACCATGGTTTACTTTCGTAGACCTTGGTTGAGTTTGGGAAGGAAAAGTTGGCTATGGTTGACCATGGTTGTCATTCATCATGGTTGAGTGAGGTTGACTATGACCATGGTTGACTATGATTGATGAGAGTTTATTATGGTTGACCATGCCCATGACTAACCTTCGTTGACCATGTGGATCTCATTATGGTGGACCATGTTGATTATGTTCACCGTAGTTTAATATGGCACTATTGCATTGCAATGTTTATCATATTTTGTTCATCAAATTGCGACATCATGCTTTGTTCGTCACATCCCAACATCATTTTTTGTTCATCACATTGTGAAATCAACTTTTGTTCATCACATGTTGACATAAGGTTTTGTTCATCACTTGACATCGTTAGGTTATAACCATCAAATTACGATGAAGGTTTATGTTTATCACGATATGGCATTGGAATAAGTTTGTCATAGTTCGATAGTGGGTTATGTTCGACACATTGCGACATCGAAAAATGTTTGTCACATCTGCACATTGGGTTGTGTACATCAAATTATGGCAATAGGTTGTGTTTGTCCCATTGTGACATTTGGAAATGTCTATCACATTGCATTTGTCAAATTTAATGCCAATTTATGTTCGTCTGATTGCGATGTTCATAATTGTTTGTCACATTGTGACGTGTGTATATGTTCGTCACAATGTGACGTCCATATATGCTTGTTGCATTTCGGTGTTACTATGTTTGGTAGATTTCATTGTTACTATGTTTGACACATTACGATGTTTGGAAATTCTTATCACATTGGGGCGTTTGTATATGTTCGTCACATTGTCGTGTTACTATGCATGGTAGATGGAAACATTACTATGTTCGACACATTACGACGTTTGGAAATGTTTGTCACATTGAGACATTGGGATGTTTGGTACATTGGCAGTTTACTATGCTCGACACATTGCGATGTTTGGAAGTGTTTGTCATGTTGTGATGTGAGGATATGTGCGTCACATTGCAAAGTGAGGATAAGTACATCACATTGAAACATGAGGAAATGTTTGACATATTTCAATAACAAGGTGATGTGGGACACATTGTGACATGTATTTATGGTTGACACATTTCAACACTACTATCAACATTGTGATGACATGCCTATTTTCATCAGATTGCGACGCTACTATGTTTCATAGATTGTAATGTTACTATGTTCATAACATTGTGAAGTGACTATGTTATTCATATCGAAACATTATATTTTCATCACATTGAAATGTTATGTGTTTGTAACAGTGCGACTTTACTATGTTTGGTAGATTTCAACGTTACTATGTTCAACACATTGCGACATTCAAATATTTGTGTCACATTGCGACATTGCAATAAGTGCATCATAATGCAACATCATGAAATGTTCATCACATTGTGACGATAATATGATGTGCGACACAATGCGATGGCATGCCTATCCACATCCATATTTTTTTCCAGACATTGTGACATTTGGAAATATTTGTGACATTATGATGTATGCATATCATCGTCACATTGCAATGTTTGTAAGTTTTGTCACATTGCGACATCATGATATGTACATCACATTGCAATGTGAGGAAATGTTCATCATATTAGAATTCCATGATGATGTGGGACACACTGCAACCTCTGTTTATGTTCGTTGCATTGTGACGTTACTATCCACATAGTGACGACATGCCTATGTTCATCACATTGTGACATTGCTATGTTTGGTAGATTGCAATGTTACTATGTTCATCACATTGAAACGTTATATATTCATCACATTGCGACGCTAATATGTTTGATAGATACATAACTAAATTTGTTTGACACATTGTGATGTTTGGAATTCTTTGTCACATTGCGACGTTAGAATAAGTGCGTCACATTGAAACATGAGGACATGTTCATCACATTGCAATGATAGGATGACATGCACTAGAGTGCAATGTATGTTTATGTTACGACGGCATGCCTATGTTCATCAAATTACGATGTAAATTTATGTTCATAACAGTGCAACGTTATTATGTTCGTTAGATTGCAATGTTACTATGTTCGTAATTATCTAACGTTAGTATGTTCAACACAATGCAACATTACTGTGTTTGTCATGTTGTAACATCATATTTTTTTCTTCATATTGCATCGTCGGTGGCATGTTCATTGAATGAAAAGGTTGTTTTGTGTCCCACACATTACAAAAAGTAAGCATTGGTGAAGCTTTTAAAAAAAAATCTAACAGTGTTTCCTTTGTGAAAAATATAGGAACTTTGAACTCATGCACTGTGAAAAATATAGGAACCTTGAATTGATGTGATATATTACATTGAATGAAACTTAGAATCATACTTTTTTTAAGGACATTGATAACATATGATCTTGAACTATAAAATATATCCCTCCCAAAGATGAAAAAATATTTCATGTCCTCGTGTTTTCTTTGTATATATTATTTTATTTTTATATTTGATAATAAAATAAAATTTTCATCATTTTTTTTTTTATGATAGAATCTTTCAAAAAGATATTTATATCTTTCCACAAATAAAAAATATCTTAAATTCAAGAAGAATATAAAATGTGGTCTTTCTTAATATATTGTTATTAGACATTTGGTTTAAAATATAAATATTTTGTCTTTCTTGATATAATAAATGTAATCAAATAAATAATATTGATATTGTATTTTTCTTAATCAACCACTTTTATAAAGTGGTTGTTAATTATATAAATATAATAAAATATTAATGTCTTTCCTAATCAAATAATAAATATAATGTCTTTTTCTTGAGATTATAAATTGATTTTCTTGATATAACAGTAATCAACTATGAATAATTAATATTGATATTGTTTTCTTGTATAATATAATAATATATTAACAATTTTAGTATAATATAATGCAATGTTTTTTATATCAAATAATTATAGAATTTTTTTTATATATATAAATGTTGTTTTTTTAAATATATTGTTATTAACATTTAATTTAAAATATAAAATAATGTAAGAAAATAATTAATATTAATATTGTAATCAAATAATTAATATTTATTTTTATTAGACAATAATTGTAATCAATTATATGATGTATTTTTAATATATACATAATAATAATGTAAGAAAATAATTAATATTTATTTTTATTAAACAATAATTGTAATCAATTATATGATGTATTTTTCATATATACATAATATTATTTAGTCTCACTACATAATATTATAGGCATGGGGGAGGAGGTGATTTTTTCAGATGAGTTGATTAGTGCGACCAATAGGAAAGGTATTTATTATCTTTTTCAAGCATATTCTGAACCCATAGTGGGGATGGTAGGATCCAATTGGTTATCTAGTGAGGAGTTGGGCTTAGTGGATTGTCTTGTTGGAGAATGGAATCTTTTTCATTGGGCTCTCTTAAATGATGGAATTTTATTATAATAGCACAGCCTCTAACTTGCAGCTTAAGAATGCCGAAAGGTATCGGTTGGTAAAATTCTCCGCCCAGTAAAAACTTTCAGCGTAGTAAAATTTATTGCCCAGTAAAAATATCAAATTTAATTATAAAAAAAACCTTATTAATATAGTAAAAACGCCAGGCTCGCTCGCCTAATAAAAATCCCAAGCTTAATGAAAAAAAACTTAATTATTCCCGAGTGAATCTTCAAAGACATGTCAAACATTATCAAAACGCCATGAAAATTATGAAAATTCTTTGCAAAACACCTTAAGATAATTGAGAGGCCCTACCTGTAACATACCCAAAAATAAATTATTTGTAAATATGGAATTTTCTTAGGAAATTATTTATGTTTTTAGTAAATTCAAAATAAGAAAATTTTTACCATTTATGGAAATTTCGAATTTTGAATTTAGTTAATTGTAATTAATGATTATGACTGTTGGGAAGGGATCTAATTTTACCCAACTAACTATTTGAATATGACACTTGTATGAACATAATATTTTATATTTATTGCTGATAGACAAATGGAACATCCATGTTAAAATCAGTTGACCATGACTCCATGAGAGGGGAACATGTTGGAACTACCTGAGGGATGAATGTGACAAGTGCAAAATCAGGAATTTGACCATTGATAGCCCCTAAAAATTAGGTATTTGGAAGGCTGTGAAAATTCCCAAAGAGGAAAAGACCTAGGAACAAATGCTTTGGGCATATATAGCATATGAGAGGAGGCAGGACATTGCCAAGTATGATGGGGAAAGGAGTGAAATCTTGTTGTTATGAACACTATTTTTTGAGTGTGAGGCAAGGAGGAGTATGCTAGGGAAAAGAAAATCCATCTCTTGTTGTTATGAACACTAATTTTTGAGTGTGAGGCAAGGAGGAGACTGCTGAAATTGAAAGACATTTTACTGAGAAGGAGTTCTGAGTTAGCCCTCATGAATTCATGGTCAGGCTAGGGGGTGAATAGGAAAAGTGATTTGGCTACCCTATTCTAAGGTTCTGAGGAACATGGTTGTTCCATTTGTTTGTTCGACAAATTATTCAGATATGTTCATTTCTCCTTCTTTGTTTAATTGTCATTGTAAATCATTGATTAATACGTTTTCCATCTGTTTAAATATGATTGAAGTATTATGTTTACTAAATTCTAGAGAATACCGTGAGAGTCAGATGGAATCTCCCATAAATTTTGTAGTTATGGAGTAAAAATCATGTTAAGTAACTTGAATGGAAATGAAATTCGAATGGGGAGATATACCAGGAAAAGTACTGTGTTAATGAGTTTCTACCCTTTTAATTATGTTAGAAATTACTACCAGTTCGACATATCTTTTTCATCTGATTATGTTTTTCACATTTGAATAACTGTGTACTATCCACTATTCTAGAATGAATCTGAGATTTACAAAACAGTACATACTACATTACGTATTTACATTCATGTAGAGAATCTTGTGAATTTTGGATGATTACTCTACCATACTTAATACAACTGTGTAAATAATTGTATATATATAACAACATCCGACTGCGTATACAAACATATATACATCTATAGAGATATAACCCCATGAATTGCTAAATTCAATTCTAAAAGTCTAGAGTATATATATGTCAATAGATATTAAGGATGTAATGGAGGCGATTAAGCCTAACTGGTTATATTTCAAGTTATGGAATTATTGAACCAAATGAACCTTTCAACACAACCAAAATTCTGGAACAAAATACTAGAAGAACGAAAGCTCACTTTTACTTAGAACTGAATCAAATATTTTGGATGCATGTTTTGATAGGCTCAAATTTTATATTGTTTCTCGTGAATGAAGAATCGTGACAACTACTGTATAAACGAGGCATCAATCGAATAAAAGAAACAACGGACTCTACTTGGCCACAATGAAGTTGTTTGAAGAAATTTACAATAATGTAGGAGTAACTAAAAGTAAGGAATATACTTTCTGAAAGCATAAGGTTAATATGGTCTTCATTTTGGGTAAGCTCATGGTGAAACAAGTTCTATGAAGAGAATGACTGAGGAAACCCTAATCCCTCAGCAACACGTAGAAGACGCCAACAGCCACAGCTCCTGCGCGGCGCATGCATTGTGGCACAATCCAAGAGAGGATCTCCTGATGCTTCACAATGGGAACATAGGGGTGGGGAAAGCCCCCCTCATACAACAACATCGCTGCAAATGATAGATCCGGAACTCGAGCAAAGCAACCTGCCTTTGAGCCACCACAACAAGTTCGCGAGCAACTCCTGGCAAGAGAACACGGTCTTCGGAAGGAAATGGACACGGGCGCTGAGGTGGGAACCTCCCAGACAAAGCCACACAGAGGATGGGTACCAGGTAAATGAATACCCCAGCTTGAAAATGCACCAAGATATCTTATTAGTTCTACCATGGTAGGAGAACATACCGAGTTTATGAAAGAACACACCCTCATAGGAAAGTTTTTAGGGCTATGGCCCACAGAGTGGGGTCTCCACAATTGGATCAAGCATTGGTGGAACCCCAAGGGGGATTATGAAGTTCAGCTACGCTCCAAGGGCTTCTTCACAATCATCCTGTATAACTTAGAGGACAAAGACAAGATCTTTGAGAATGGCCCATACTTCTTTAACTCAGCTGGGCTCTTCCTACGTTTTTGGACTGAAAGATTCAGCCCCGACAAAGAAGACTTCACCATGGCCCCAATGTGGATCCGCTGATACTCTTTACCACAAGAGTTCTGGTTGGAGGAAATTTTGATGGATATAGGGAATACCATAGGGCAGTACGTAAGAGCATCTGAAGCCACCAGGCAAAGAAAATACACCTCCTATGCCAGAATCTGCGTCTACATGAACATCTACAAAGAACTCCCCGGATCAGTCACTCTGGAATACCAAGACGAGGACTAGCAGCAAACCCTGGACTATGAACACCTTCCTTTTCACTGTAGAAGATGCCATAAGCATGGAAACCTCTTCAGAGACTTCCCCCTCACCAAAACAACCGCCAAAGCAAGCGAGCCTGCACAAAAGGATGGATTCACCACGGTGGCGGCAAAGAAGCGAAATCTACCAAAGAGACAAACCCAAGAGCAGAAGCAAAACATCGAAACAAGAAACTCCTACGAAATCCTGAAGCACCTGTCGGAGGAGGAAGAAGTCCAAGATCCACACAAAAATCAGAAGCAATCATAGGACAATCCTTCAACTCCAGCCCCCCCGCCCCAAAGCCAGGAAGCACACCCGGAGCATAGGGGCGAAGGAGATGGGGACACCCCAATGTAGCTGGACGAAAGGGATCTCGCCGGCATAGACCTGGAAAAGCTAGAAGAAGCCCTGAATCAGAAAGACCTGCAAACCCTTCCTGAAGAGAAGCTGCCCAAGGTGCAAAAATTATTCCTCAAATCCTCCACGGGATCCTCTGCATGGCTAGGTATAGCCTCGAACTCGAATTCCGGCACAAAGAAAATCCCTCGAGAAAATAAGAGAAGAGGGCGTAAAACAATGCAACAACTGATCAGGGAGGCCGAAAACCTCATGATAAACTCAGGACAGATCCACAAGATATCGGAGGCTTACCTCCAAACCCCGACATCAACTCAATGATGAAAATCCTCACCTGGAACATCAGAGGACTAAATGGTAGGTCCAAGCAAAGGACCCTCCGAGAATGTATAAAAGATGAGAATCTAGACATGCACTTATTACAAGAAACCAAATGTGCAGGAGAAGAAGCTGAAATCATTTTTCAGTGTATTTGGAGAGATTGAAACTTCATATCAACAGACTCTGCAGGCGCCTCAGGAGGACTGGCCATCCTCTGGAACCCTGCCAGCATAAGTGTCCACAACCCCTTTTCAACTGTGGGCACAATAATGGCGTGCTTCCAGATCATTGGCTCGAACCAGGAGGGGGACATCACGAATGTCTATGGCCCCCAAAGTCAGCAGGATAAAGACAAACTCATGTAGAGGCTAGAGCTCATCAGAACCTTGGTGTCCACACGCAACTGGATCCTCGGCGGGGACTTTAATATGATCCTTACACTAGAGGAAAAAACTGGAGGTACCAAAAAGCTGGAGCAAGACAGTGGTAAGTTCAAAACCCTCATTGATCATCTTAAATTAGTAGATATAGAGAATAGAAATGGCACTTTCACATGGTCGAATCGCAGATCGGGTGCCCAGCACATAGCCTGCCGGCTGGACCGCTTCCTGGTCTCCGAGGAATTAATGGAGTCGGGCTCACAACTGGAAAGCCTCGTCATTCCCAGAGCTGGGTCAGATCACTGGCTGCTGGTCCTCATCATGAACATTCAAGACACACCCAAATTCAAGCCCTTCCGCTTTGAGAAATTCTGTCTCCTTCATCCAGACTTCCAGCACCTAGCCAAGGAATGGTGGGCGCAGGCAGAAATAAATCATGGCTCAAGCATGTACAGATTTCAGCAAAGACTCAAGAACTTCAAGATGTTGCTGAAGCAATGGAACAAGAATTGTTTCGGAGATATTTTCCAAAGCATTCAAGGCATAGAAAGATAGCTAGAGGAGATCCAGAAAACCTTTATTTCAGGCTCCAGAACTGCCGATCTAATGAAGGAGGAAGAGATGCTCCGAGAACAATTAGAAGAAAGACAAAAACAGGAAGAGATTTTATGGAAGAAAAAATCCCGTGTGCAGTGGCTGAAGGAGGGGGAGAGGAACACCAAATTCTTTCACAGGACAGTGATGCACCAAAGGCATGTCAACAGGATCACGCACCTAGAAGATGGACAAGGCAACATAGTCAGAGAGAACTCTAAGATAGAGGCAGAACTAATCAACTTCTATCAGGATCTCCTAACAGAAACCCAGGAGGACAGAACATAATCCATCCAAAGAATTACAAGACACATACCGACCCTAGTAACCCCGGAGCAAAATGCCGCCCTCACAAGGCCTATCACCCAGGAGGAAGTGGACCAGGCTATAAGAGATATGCCCCCAGGCAAGGCCCCATGCCCAGGTGGGTTCACCACAGACTTTTTCCATCACTGCTGGGCCTGGAAAAAAGGGACGCATGGGAAGTGGTAGAGGAATCGAGAGCTTCGGGCATGGTTCTTCCAGCTCTAAACACAACCTTCCTTACCCTCATTCCTAAAGAAGAGAGAGTCACCAATCCAAATCACTTCAGACCCATTGCCCTTTGCAATGTTGTCTATAAAATCATCACAAAGGTTATAGCTAACAGGATGAAACCTATCCTGACTCGCGTCATTTCCAAAGAAAAGGTAGGGTACATGGAAGGAAGGAAAATTACAGACAGCATCATCTTAGCGCATGAGGTCATCCACTCTCTTAAAACCTCCAAAACCCCAGGTATGTTAATAAAACTGGACCTTTCCAAAGATTTTGACAGAGCCAGTTGGCAATATCTCAAATCCATCCTTGACTCCTTCGGCTTCGACCAAGGCTGGGTCAAATGGATCCTCAATCTCATCTCCTCCACCTTCTTCTCCATTCTGGTCAATGGCGTTCCATCTGGGCCCTTTTCACCTTCTCGAGGAATCCGACAGGGATATCCCCTCTCACCCTTCCTTTTTGTACTTATGGCGGAGGGCCTAGGCAGATCTATCTCAACAACAATCATAGATGGATCCCTCAAAGGTCTACCTCTCCATAATCTTCAGCCAACCCTCTCCCACAGCCAGTTCGTAGATGACACGCTCCTTCTCAACTCCCCCTCGGCAAGGGAAGCCCTCTCACTCAAGTCCATCCTCTCCGACTTCACGAAAGCCTCAGGCATGTCTCTGAACCTGTACAAATCCAAACTCTACTTTTTCAATACCCCCGCTCTGGTTCAATTCCATATATCCAGACTCCTAGGCATACCAAGGAGCTCCCTTCCATCCAACTACCTAGGCGTCCCCCTCACGGGTGCCACTGCCAGATATTTCTCCTGGGAAAGCCTTATCCTCTCCATTTCCAATAGACTAAGCAATTGGACCTTCAGACCCCTCAATATTTCCTCTTGGCTTGTCCTCCTAAAGTCAGTCCTGCAGGCCCTCCCCACCTATCTCTTCACGGTCCTAGCGGCTCCCAAGCATGTCATAAAATCCATAAAAACCCTACAGCGCAATTTCCTCTAGCACGACCATCAGCCAAACAAAAAGTGGGCCCTAGTGAGCTGGGACAAAATTTGCATGCCAAAAAGTCAAGGTGGATTAGGCCTTCGCGATCCGGGGAAACTCAATCAAGTTATGGGAGCAAAAATCTGGTGGCACTGGCTGAAATCTCCTGCAATGGCCTGGGCACGTATTTGGAGGCACAAGTATGCCCCACTAACACCTGACAATCAACTGATCAGGCAAAACACCAGGATCCAAGTGTCCAACATTTGGATTATCGCTTGGAAAAACCGCACCCTAATTCAGAACCACGCCTTCTGGGAGGTCAGGGACAGGGAGAGCGCCATGATCTGGCAAGACTCCTGGTAGCAGTTCAAACTGCTGAATGAACTAGAAGACCTAGCCGCACTTTGAGAATCCATTGACCCGCAAGCCTCCCTGAAAGTTAGGGACCTCTGGAAACCTCAAGGGTAGCACCTACATTGGCGTCAATGGAAACTTTCTTACCAAGACTTCGGCGTTATTGAAAACTTTAACCTGGGAAGCTGGCACACCCAAGCCAAATGACGTAAAATTCCATTTAGGGGAGGGGCAGACATCTTGAGATGGGGATACTCCACCACTGGGACCTTCACGATCAAGGAAGCCTATAACATCCACATCCACCCCCAAGTAGAAGACAAAGAGGACATTTGGAGTAAAGTATGGAACTCATCTCTCTGGCCTAAGGTCTCCACCTTCCTATGGCTAGTAGTGGAAAATAGGGCTCTAACTTGGGATAATCTCAGAAAACGAGGCTTCATTGGACCCTCCCTCTGTGTGCTCTTCCGTCAGCAGGAAGACACTAAGGAACATCTCTTCAATGGATGCTGCTACAGTCAAAGCGTCTGGGATCAAAGTGCGCAAATTATGCGTAAGTCTGGGCAACACCGAGGCAGTGTAAATGATACAATCGAGCACTGGGACAACATCTCATACAAAAGCACGCTCCTAAATCACATCTTGCATCTTTTACCATGTTTCATCCTCTGGCATATCTGGAAGGAAAGAAATAAAATAATCTTCCACTCGCAAGCCTCCCCACCAGAGGCCACTTGGGAGACAATCAGCTCGCTGATCAAGGAAACAATCAGATGCCACCCCTGGAAATTGGAGGACCTAAAGAGCACACCTGATGAGCAATGCATCCTACAACATTGGCAACCCCTCCCCTCCATTCACCAAGTCAGGAGGCTCAACAAACCCCCCCAAACCATCCCCACCACCTGGTCCCCCCCACATAGCCGCTTCATAAAAAGAAACTTTTATGGAGCAGCCAAAGGGAAACCAGGAACAACAAGGTGGGGTGCAGTGGCCAGAGATTCAGAAGGAAATCTCCTGGGACTGTTCACAGGCTTCCTAGGGGAAATGAAAAATAATGTGGCGGAGCTAACAGGCTTATTAAGAGGACTGCAGGCGACACTGGAGAAAGACCATCGCAATATAGTCCTGGAAGGAGACTCACAGGTGGTCATTCATCTAATCACCAAGATTCTAAATGGAAACACGCCTTTTAAGATCTCATCAAGCTGACGCCTCTCAGGACTGTTAGAAAACTTTAAAAACCCCCTCATTCCCACTCTCAGGATCGTGCCTTCTCATGTGAAGAGAGAGGCCAATTGAGTAGCAGATAGCCTAGAAAACGAAGCAGTTGAAAGGGAAGATGACTACTCTAGCTGGGTGGATGAAGCCTCAGACCGCTCAGACATCTTCATGAGATGCCACGCCTTAGCCAACAAGGATTTTCTCCCCCCGGATGGGGTACCACGTGCTCAGCCGAGGACACGCGGGAGGCTGTCGGGATGCCCATTTATGGCATCAACCGACGCGATCCCTCCATTTATTAATTGATCCATGGCCTGCACCCGCCACCTTAACGTGATGAGCCCTCTCACGCGCGGGAGAGGTACCAGTCGACAGAGCACTATCAACATAGCGTTAATGGAAATCGCAGGCATAGCAGTTTGGGTTTTTATCGTGACAAGGGATAGGGTAGAGATGCATTCGCCCTTTGCAACGCTCATTCTGTCTGAGCGACATTTCCTACCTCCGTCAAAGATAGTGAAGGGAGAGGCCGAGCTACAATTCCTACCTCCACCCATTCGCATTCCTCCAGGGGCCTCCACCATGCCCAGGCTCAAAGGCAAATCGCGCAGAGGGGCAGCCTAGTACAGGGATGAATCCCGGTGCAAGCGCATATAAAAATTTGAGCAAGCTCTCGCACTGGCGTCCATCCGACGTAAACGAATTCCTTGGTCACCTCCCATGGCAATTGTCGAATAAATTAGCCTAGAGGAGGCTATGCAGAGCCACCCTCCCATGGCACAAGAAGAAGAACACAGGCCACATCCCGAAGCCTACCTGGGGAGACACAGTGCCTCCAACGAGGAGGACCTCTTCCCACCTTGCATCATGGAGGAGGAAGCCATGCCCGACGACACCACAGGGATGGCGGAGGAAGAGTGGACACCGACTCAACTAGCGGGAGACCCCAGCGCAGGTGCAACGAAGAACTTTGGAAAGAGGACTTCTGGCGACAGTGGAGGACTGGAAAAGCCCACCTTCTCGGAACTCTGGAACCTACCACTCATTTTCGAGCTCAAAAGCATGTTGGACGACCTAGCCTTTCATCTAGCCAGAATGGATCAAAGGATAGACATGCTCTTTGCATCCCTCTCGAAGAACACTCCCAAGAAGCAGTGCCCAATGTGCGCGCAGGCATACTCAATTCCGGCAGGCTGGCGTCGGATGGGATACAAGCGAGCGAGCTCGAGCAAGTAGTTCCACAGGGGCTCTGGTTAGGAGTTTTTATGCTGGTTCGGTTTAGTTAGTTTGTTTAGTTTCCTTATGATTAGACATGATCTCCTTTTTGAAACTCATTAGCACTGCCTCCCTAGTTTCCCTCAGGCAGGGTGTGCAAATGTATCTTTTGATAACTGCTATGCACCTGGAACAGGAGACCCAACTATCCTGGTTTCTTACTCAGGCGGGACAGCTGGCGTCATCACCAGTCACTGTACACTCTCGCTTTTTGCTAATATAACAGGTTTCACCGTTTTATTTTAAAAAAAAAAAATATGGTCTTCGTTTCCATAAATAATCTAATAGGATTAAATAACTAGCATATCGACAAAGTAAAAAATTTAATCATTTTGTATTTTTCTTGCTTTCATAATACAATATATAAAGATAAGAGTCATGTATATTAATAGTAAAATACAACCAAATTCGAGAACCCAAAAATTAGGGTATGTTCAACCTACGCAACAACTGCGTTATAATCTTTCATATTGAATATTGTTACAGCATTTGATACTTTTTCAAAATAGGAAATGATCTTTGAAATTTACACATTACAGTATTCATATCAAGAAGCTTCGATATTAGCACCTGAGACGATAAGTCCTAAGGAGTTTAAAAGGGAAATTGAGTACCTTTTCCACGAAAGGATGGCCGAAATCTGAGGGTTCAGAGGCTTTAGCCCTGCAAGGAAAATAAGTAAATTTCATCAATGTTTGTCAATGGATAATAAAGTTGCTTATACGAAGTAAACATAATTGAATCACTGAGGTAAAGTGTCTATAACAAAAAAATTATAGAAGAACCAAGATTTTACTTAACTTGGGCCTTAGCACAAGCAGTCTCTCACGACATAACTGACGAAGTCACCCTCGAACTCGATGGGAGGAGGAGACCAATGTTGATCTGATGGGTACCTCGCAAAAATCAGAGGCCCCATCATTAGGTCGCATTGTGCATAGTTCTTAAAACTTACATACCCAAAATAAAAGAAACTAAAAGCTTCTAAGGTTTAAAATAATCAAGAAATACAAGACAAGATACATTATATAATCCAGACCAAATACAAGAACCCAGTTAGGATAATAGTTGATCAGTTTTCCGAAAGATATAAGTGTCGTAAAATGTATTATTGAACTAATATATCACTGAATGTATCATATCGAAATCAAACATAAGTTGAATATCAATGCCAAGTATAATCTTCTAATAATTAAACTGAACAAGAAGTACAGAACAAAGTGTATTTTGTCACCTTACATAGACTTCACCCAGAATAATACGTATGCTAAATACGTTTCTTGAATGGTGGTTTCCACCCTCAAAATGATAATAATAATATATAATGAGAAGTTTCCTTAGATTCATATATTGCTTGTTACACAATATTTTTCCTTTATGAATCATTTGGGACACACGGTAGCCCCTCTAAATTACTTATTGAACGAAAGTTACAGAAATCTCTTTTGAACGTTTCGAGCTAGCGGGTGGCCTGTCAGGATTCACCGAAGTAAATCACTCGAAGACATGTTCCTCGGTATGGTTTCGATCCTATAAGGGTTTATTCAAAGATTAATACTTCTATGAGGACTTACAGGGATTTGAAACTAGATAGCAGTAGCATTAGATAAGGTAAATCCATAAGAGGAATAAAGGGATACCGCAAAACCATGAGAGAAGCAAAACATCGTAGACCGTTAAATTGACTGTGCTAGAATGTAAGTACTGGAGTAAAGGAGGGGGTACTGAAAAGGTCTTGAAAGGGTTTGGAATCATTTTATTCAGTGAAGGAAATTCCCAGTAACATGTGTAATCGCGGTTACAAGATAAATAACTAACCACAGAAACTAATTGTCAAAATAAAATAAAAACCAAAGCTCTAGTATAATAGGTCTTCCACTGTAATGAAAGCCAAGTACTCTTTCAACTTGTAAATTTACAGGAGGGTCATGAACTTACCAGAGCAGACGGGTAGGGATGCTTGGTTTCCACTTAGTGAATCCTTTGAGCGTTCAATATTCCCTTGCAAAGGAAAATGCAGAAGTGTTTCTGGAAAAACTGTGCGAATGTCGAATGAATGCCATCTAAACCTAAGAGATTCCTTACTATGCAGAGTAAAGTTTTCTACTATGATGGGAGGTTCTGGCTATGTGATGGGGAAATAGTTGGCGTGAGACTATTGGTCAAGGGCTCAAGTGAAACCATCATTTTTCGCACTCTCACAACATTTCATTAATGGTCGTATCAGAGTTTTAAATTCATGCATGTTGAGAACCTTATCCCCACATTAAATATGTACAAAGTAAAGAGGGTTCCTTCGTGACATGACCAACTAGAAACTGTGAACTATAACTATGGTGAGTAAAGAGGGTTCCTTCGTTCAGTTCAAATATCTGACAGTTTAGTTAGGGTTAAACGAATTTGTTCGGATGGAGTCTTATTGTTACAAAGACTTTATGTAAATGGTGACTGGTAGATCATTAACCAACCATTAACTACATGGGACTTCGTTTGGAAACTTTGACCTTAGAGAATAATGCCAATATTTTATGTTAAGCCTACAGCTTGCTACTAAGGACTATATACCGACTCCCTTGTGTTGTGCATCGTTACGAGCCTTGTTTTTGAAAGACTAATAAGACTTCCCTTGTGCATAAGTATAAGAGGTATTTTTATTGGGGAAGAATTTTAGGATCGTAAATCCTAATTTCTCCATAGTCTAAGTTCAATATAACATATAAATATATATATGAATGATTGGATAATTTCAGGACTGATGGGAGTGTTAGAGTGACAAAATGTTATTTATTAGAAACTTTTTTCCTTATTTGTTGGATTGTATAGAAATTTCAACATGGATAATCATAATATAAGAAACTTATCTGAGTTTAACAACGGAGAAAAATTGTCATCTTTCCCTAACTACAAGTCTATCAATCTAATTTGAGATTAATTTTCCTGAGATTTTTTTTTTTTTTTTATGATGAATTTGAGGTACATTACATATGCTATAAGAGCAAAGGTTACACCACTTGGACCTTGAACAAGGACAAATTATTTACTTAACACATATTTATGTTTATGTAAAACTAATAAACTTTTACTATTACAAACATAAAACCCTTTTCTGTTTTGTGTTAATCATGGCAGACGAGGATGACGCAAAAATCAGATTTGATGGGAATCCTGAACAAAGACCTCCTAAATATCCAAGATAGAATAGTGACGAAATCTCACCTACTAAAGTTCTGGAAACAATGAGGAATCTTATAGTTGAGATATAGGTTTTCAAAGCAGACAATGAGAAACCGAAGAAGGCACAACAAGAACAGATGGAAATAAATGAAGTCTTGCTGTGAAGTATAGTGACAAAGAAAACCCCAAAGGATGATAACCAGGAAGAAGAGGTCAGCAAAAGGGCCTCCAAGAATTTTGGTCCTTAAGTAGAAAGAGGGGCTAACTCATCTTAAGGTACACCTTCAGCTGAAGATAAAACAAAAATAGACAAAAAAAGAAAACAGGTAGATCACCTTGAGGGAGAATTCAAGAAAATAAAAGTAGGTACCTTTGATGGGGAATCCAGAAAAGGCGAGGAAGCTAAAGCATAGTTACTAGAAATAAAGAAATATTTCCAGATATACAACTATTCCAACAATATGAAAGTTAGGATGTCCATCTACAATCTGAAAGAAAAACCCAACATTTGGTGGGAAGACCTAAAATTGGCCAAGGACCTAGAGGAGAAACATATGGAATGGTCAGAATTTAAGAAAAAATACCTATATGAAAGTTATTATGAAAGAAAAAAGAAAGAATTTTATGAGTTACAACTTTGTCAAATGGCTATGGAAGACCTGATAAACAAATTCTTGGAATTACTAAGGTTCATACCTTATATCCAAGAGGATAAAGTGAAAATCTAGTGGTTCCTAAGCTATTTACTACAGTCTTACAAGCACAGGATCAAATTTGATAATCCAAAGTCCTTGAGTGAAGTATTCAAGAATGTCTGAATGTGTTACAACCAATACAAACAACAATCGGAATTTCTTGAGGCTTGGAAAGATAAGAAACAAGACCAAATGAACCAACAGAAAAGGGGATACTAGCCAGCTCCTTATCAGAATGCAGCAAAAGGCTTTCCAACGAAAGACTTTCACTCTAGCAAACCAAACACTCAAGGAGGCGGTACAACTGGTAAAACTGGGAACAAATAAGTTTGGGGACAACCCCCGTGAACTGTTAAAATGTTGGGAATGTGGAGAACCTCATCTAAGGAGGACCTGTCCACGTTCAATTTCAGAAAACAAAACTATTGTTCACAATTTACAGGAAGCCTCTACAGTAGGGAATCTGGGCAGAAGCTTGCACAAGATAAATGTAGTCGTAGATGGCTGGAAAGATGACCACCTGTCCTCTGTGGTTTAAATTAAAGGTAAAATAAATAAAACTCGTATTTCTATTTTAATTGACCCTGGAGCTACATTAAGTTATATCACTCCTGGTATAGTGGAGTCAAATAAACTAAAGAACACAAGATACACAAAATCTTGGTTGGTACAACTAGCAACACGAATGAAAAGAAATTTTGTTGACTTTATTTATGATTATGAGTTCAGTTTAGGTGGTCAAAACATAAAGACAAATATGAACATTCTACCGTTAGGATCTTATGACGTAATTGTTAGAATGGATTGGTTAGAAAGATATAAAGCAATGTTAGATTGTTATGAAAAATCACTTAAGTATAAGGATGAAAAGGACACCATGAGGACAGTTCAAGGTATACAAAAACCAATATCAATTAGACAGATTTCAACAATGAATTTCAAGAAATGCATAAGAAAGGGTTGGCAAGTTTATTCCATCCAAGTAACAAATCTGTTAGAAAAAGAAGATAAGCCTAACTTGGAGGATTTTGTCGTTTTGCATGATTTCAGAGATGTGCTTGTTGATGAGATACCTGAATTACCCACAAGAAGGGAGATAGACTTTTCTATTGACCTACTACCCAGTTCAGCCCCTATCTTGAAAACACCTTATCGAATGATTTTGCTAGAATTAACAGAACTAAAAATTCATTTATGAGAATTATTGGATAAAGAATATATCAGATCGAGTGTTTCACCATGGGGAGAACCAATCCTCTTTGTGAAAAATAAAGACGAAAATCTGATATTATGCATTGACTATAGACAATTAAACAAAAATACTATTAAAAACAAGTACCCCTTACCTAGGATAAATGATCTGTTCGATCAAGTAGGTGGGGCAAATATTTTCTAGAAATTGGATTTATGATATGGTTATCACCAGGTTAGGATAAAAGATGAGGACATAAGTAAAAAAACATTCCAAACGTGATATGGACATTACAAATTTTTGGTTATACTTTTTGGACTCACGAATGTGCCACTCATGTTTCTGGGTTTAATGAACAATATTTTCAGTCAACACTTGGACATGCTTGTTTTGGTATTTATTGATGGATAATAACGGTGTAAAAGATTTTGTTTAAGTCAAATGGACCTTAACGCAAGGAAATCAAGATGGTTGGCCTTCTTGAGTGAGTTGACCTTGAGGTAGTGCACATCAAGCGTAAGGAAAATAAGGTGGATGAGGCCTTAAGCAGAAGAATTCATGGGTTGTTTTACATAAACATTATCAGAGTAGAAAATGATTGTGAGAAAAGGATAAAGGTCGCAGGTAATAACGACGAAAATTTCACTAGAATAGTGGCAGAACTACGAGATAATGCAGGAAATTCAAACAAAATAGATCTAAATTTGGGCAGAGAAGGTCTACTACGATTTGAAAATAGAATATACATACCAGATTTGGTGGAATTAAAGTTAACGACTTTGGACGAAGTATAGAAGAAACCATATTTTGGTCACCCGGGATACCAGAAGACGGTAACAACATTAAGGAAATTATTTTACTGGCCTAATATGAAGGGAGAAACAACATAATACTTAGCTAGGTGTCAATATTGTCAGCAAGTAAAATCCGAACACCAACATCCAGCCGGCCTGTTGCAGCCCTTACCCGTGCCAAAATGGAAATGGGAGACCATATCACTGGACTTTATTACAGGTTTGCCTAGAAATAAAAAATAGAATGATTCAATGACAGTGGAAATCGATAATCTTAGTAAGTTTGCCCACTTTATTCTTGTAAATTCTACTTTAAAAGCTATTAAAATAGTTGAAATATTCATGAAATAAATTTTTAGACTTCATGGTATTCTTAAATGGTAATTTCGGATAGAGACATAAAATTTACATCTACTTTTTGGGAAGAAATGTTTGCAGGGTTAAATACTAACTTGAATTTCAGTGCAAGTTGTCATCCGCAAACGGATGGGCAGACTGCACGAACAAGCCAAACCATATGCATGTACATAAGAACAAACCAAGCAAGCGGGAATACTACCTACACTTGGGTGGAATTTGCATACAACAATGGTCACCAAACTTCGGCTAAGATGAAAGACCACGTCTATTCAAAAGTCAATACAAAAGAAGTTCGCTAAAGCTAGGGAAGTGTCCCAAGTTGACACCCAGATTTTGTGGTCCTTTCGATATATTAGCTCGAATTGTACTCGTGGAATATCAACTTGCACTTCCTATGTTTCTTTGTTAAAGAATTATGTTCATGACCCAACTCGTATGATCGATTCGAACTTGGTGCAGATGGAACCAGAAGGCCAGTTCCAAGAGGAACCTCTGTGCATTTTGGACCAGTGAGAAATAATACTTCAAAACAAGAGTTGTCGCCTAGGTAAAAGTGCAATGGAATCACTTTAGCCCAAGGGGGGCACTTGGGAGATGGAAGGAGATTGTAGAAATCTCATCCAATCATGTTCCAAGAAAGGAACGAACACTGGGGATAGTGTTTAATTGAAGGGGGAAAGTATGTAACATCCCCAAAAATAAATTATTTGTAAATATGGAATTTGCTTAGGAAATTATTTCCGTTTTTAGAAAATTCAAAATTGGAAAATTTTTGCCATTTATGGAAGTTCTAAATTTTGAATTTAGTTAATTGTAATTAATGATTATGACTCTTGGGAATAGATCTAATTTGACCCAACTAACTATTTGACTATGAAACTTGTATGAAACATAAAATTTTATATTCATTGATGATGGACAAAAGGAACAACCATGTTAAAATCAGTTGACCATGACTCCATGAGAGGGAAACATGTTGGAACTACCTCTGGGATGAATGTGACAAGTGGAAAATCAGGAATTTGGCCATTGGTAGCCCCTAAAAATTAGGGATTTGGAAGGCTATGAAAATTCCCAAAGAGGAAAAGACCTAGGCACAAATTCGTTTGGTATATATAGCATATGAGAGGAGGAAAGACACTTCCAAGTATGTCGGGGAAAGGAGTTACGTCTTGTTGTTATGAACATTGTTTTCTGAGTTTGAGGCAAGGAGGAGTATGTTGGGGAAAAGGAAATCCATCTCTTGTTGCTATGAACACTACTTGTTGAGTGTGAAGCAAGGAGGAGACTGCTGAAACTGAAAGACATTTTGCTGAGAAGGAGTTCCGAGTTAGCCCTCATTGATTCATGGTTAGGCTAGGGAGTGAACAAGACAAGTGATTTGAATACCCTGTTCTAAGGTTGGGAGGAACGTGGATGTTCCATTTGTTTATTCGGAAAATTATTCAGATATGTTCATTTCTCCTTATTTTTTTAAATGTCATTGTAAATTATTGAATGATACGTTTTCCATCTATTTAAATATGATTGAAGTGTTTTGTTTACTAAATTCTAGAGAATACTGTGAGAGTAGGATGGACTCTCCCAGAAATTATGTAGTTGTGGAGTAAAAACCCTGTTAAGTAACTTGAATGGAAATGAAATTTTAATGCGGAGATATACCAGGAAAAGTACTGTGTTAATGAATTTCTGCCATTTTAATTATGTTAGAAATTACTACCAGTTCGGCGTATCTTTTTCATATGATTATGTTGTTCACATTTGAACAACCGTGTAGTGTCCACTATTCTTGAATGAATATGATATTTACAAAATAGTACATACTACATTACGTATTTACATTCTTGTAGAGAATCTCGTGAATTTTGGACGATTACTCTACCATACTTAATATATATCTATAGAGAGATAACCCCACAACTTGCTAAATTCACTTCTAAAAGTCTAGAGTATATATATGTCAATAGATATTAAGTATGTAATGGAGGCGATTAAGACTAACTGGTTATATTTCAAGTTCTGGAATTATTGAACCAAGTGAACCTTTCAACACAAACAAAATTCTGGAACAAAATACTAGAAGAGAGAAAGCTCGTTTTTACTTAGAACTGAAACAGAGATTCTGGATGCATGTTTCGATGGGCTCGAATTTTATATTGTTGTTAGTGAATGAAGAATCGTGACAACTACTGTATAAACCAAGCATCAATGGAATAAAAGAAACAACAAACTCTACTTGGCCACAATGAAGTTGTTTGAATAAATTTACAATAATCTAGGAGTAACTAAAAGTAAGGAATATACTTTCTGAAAGCATAAGGTTAATATGCTCTTCGTTTCCATAAATAATCTAATAGGATTAAATAACTAGCATATAGACAAAGTAAAAAATTTAATCATTATGTATTTTTCTTACTTTCATTATACAATATATAAAGAGAAGAGTCATGTATCTTGACAGCAAAATACAACCCAATTAGAGAACCCGAAAATTAGGGTATCTCTGACCTACACAACCACTGCGTTATAATCTTCCATATTGAATACTGTTACAACATTTGATACTTTTGCTAAATAGGAACTGAGCTTTGAACTGTACATATTATGGTATTCAAACTGAGAAGCTTCGATGTTAGCACCTGCGATGATAAGTTCTGAGGATTTTAAAAGGGAACTCGAGTATCTTTTCCACGAAAGGATGCATGAAATCCGAGGGTTCGAAGGCTTCAACCTTGCAAGGAAAACAAGTAAATTTCATTAGTATTTGTCAATGGATAATAAATTTTCTTATACGAAGTAAACATAATTGAATCACAGAGGTAAAGTGTCTATAACAAAAAAATTATAGAAGAACCGGGATTGTACTTAACATGGGCCTTAGTACAGGTCGTCTCTCATGGCATAATTGATGAAGTCACCCTCAAACTCGATGGGAGGAGGAGGCCAATGTCGATCTGATGGGTACCTCACAAAAATCAGAGGCCCCATCATTAGGTCACATTGTGCACATTTCTTAAAACTTACATACCCAAAATAAAAGAAAATAAAATCTTTTAAGGTTTAAAATAATCAAGAAATACAAGACAAGATACATTATATACTCCAAACCAAATACAAGAAGCCAGTTAGGATAGTAGTCCGACAATTTTCCAAAAGATATAAGTGCCATAAACTATAGTACTTAACTAATATATCACCGAATGTATCTTATCGAAATCAAACATAAGTTGAATAACAGTGCCAAGGAGAATCTTCTAATAATTAAAATGAACAAGAAGTACAGAACGGAGTGTATTTCATCACCTTACATAGACTTCACCCAGAATAATACTTATGTCGAATACATTTCTTGAATGGTGGTTTCCACCCTCAAAACGATAATAAAAGTATATAACGAGAAGTTGCCTTAGATTCATATATTGCTTGTTACAAAGTATTTTTCATTTATGAATCGTTTGGGACATAGGGTAACTCCTCTACATTACTTACTGAACGAAAGTTACAGAAATCCCCTTTGAATGTTTCAATCTAGTGGGTGGACTGTCAGGATTCACCGAAGTAAAACACTCGAAGACATGTTCCAAAATAGGGTTTCTACCCTATCAGGGTTTATTCAGAGATTAATACTTCTATGAGGACTTATAGAGATTTGAAACTAGATAGCAGTAGAATTAGAGAAGGTAAACCCGTAAGATGAATAGAGGGATACCACGAAACCATCAGAGAAGCACAACCCGATAGCCCGCTAAATTGACATTGCCAGAATGTAGGTACTGGTGTAAAGGAGAGGGTATTGAAAAGGTATCGAAAGGGTTTGGAATCATTTTATTCAGTGAACGAAATTCCCAGTAACATGTGTAATCAGGGTTACAAGATAAATAACTAACCACATAAACTAATTGTCAAAAGAAAATCATAACTAGAGCTCTAGTATAATAGTTCTTCCATTGTAATGAAAGTCAAGTACTCTTTCAACTTGTAAAGTTACAGGAGGGTCACGAACTTACCAGATCAGATGGGTAGGGATGCTTGGTTTCCACCTAGTGAATCCTCTCATCATTTAATCTTTCCTTGCGAAGGAAAACACATAAGTGTTTTTGGAAAAAATACGTGAATGTCGAATGAATGTCATCTAAACCTAAGAGACTCCTTACTACGTAGAGTAAATATTGCTAGTACGATGGGAGGTTCGCGCCATGTGATGTGGCAATAGTTGGCGTGAGCCTATTGGTCAAGGGGTCAAGTGAAACCATCATTTTTCACACTCTCACATGATTTTATTAATGGTCGGATCAGTTTTTTAAATTCACACCTGTCGATAACCTTACCCTCACATTAAAGACGTATGAAGTAAAGAGGGTTCCTTCGTGACATGACCAACTAGAAAATGTGAACTATAACTGCGGTGAGTTAAGAGGGTTCCTTCGTTCAATTGAGATATCAGGCAGTTTAGTTAGGGTTAAACGAATTTGTTCGGATGGAGTCTTGTCGTTATAAATCCTTTATGTAAATGGTGACTCACAGATCTTTAACTGGCCATTAACTACATGGGACTTCGTTCAGAAACTTTGACCATAGAGAACAATGCCAATATTTTATGTTAAGCCTACAACTTGATACTAAGGTGTGTATCCCGACCCCCTTGTGTTGTGCATCGTTATGAGCCTTTTTTTTGAAAGACTAATCAGACTTCCCTTGCGCATAAGTATAAGAGGTATTTTTCTTGGGGAAGAATTTTAGGATCATAAATCCTAAGTTCTCCATGTTCTAAGTTCAATATAACATATATATATATATATATGAATAATTGGATAATTTTAGGACTCATGAGAATGTTAGAGTGACATAATGTTATTTATTAGGAAATATGTTCCTTATGTGTTGGAATGGATAGAAATGTCAACATGGATAATCATAATAAAAGAAACTTATCAGAGTTTAAGAACAAAGAAAAATTGTCATCTTTCCCTAACTACGATTCTATCAATTTAATTTGAGATTAATGTTCCTGAGATTTTTATTTTTTTTTATGACGAATTTGAGGTACATTACACTACGTGTAAAAGAAAAATGCATGCTAGACACAAAATATTCAGAATGGATGGGGTCTATTTATAAAACTGAAAGGTGCATATGGAAATATAGGGACTTGGGAGTGTTTAATATTCAAAAGTTTAGCGAAAGCCCAAATTTTTCTGTCATATTCGAGTCTTAAACCCTCTGTAAAACTATAAATATTGTGGCATTACAAACGCTTATCTTGTAAGTGATTTAGATTTCTATATTATCCTCTAAATTCGAACAGAAAACCATCTAATACCAGAATAATCGTTCATTTCTCAAGACTCAAAATGCACAGAACCGCTACAAAAATCATTCAATCTAATTTTTCAAATGCATTAAAATCACTAATCCTTACATTGAGTTAAATGGGAGATGCAGTGGTAGCCACCATATTCCATTCGACCCTTAGCAATGAATTAAATTTGAAGAATAGGAGAGTCAACTATGCCTACAATCAAATCAATGCATTGTTAATAGTACACATAACAAAGAGAAATGTTCATGCATGAACAATTCATTGCATGCGTGTTGGACGACCATTAAAGGAAGGCTTGAGCTTGCATGCATCGATTTAAAATGAAATGCATGAAAAATTAAACACGCGGAAAGCTGAGGAAAGCCATAAAATGGAACGCCTCGAGAATAAAGGAAATCCAAACGTGGTAATCCAAAAGGTTAATCATTTAAAAGTAGCAATCATATAGTGCTACAGTAATTTATTAATATGATTAAGTAAATGTTAAAAAGTAAATAGGTTAAGAGATGCATTAAAAAATACAAGGAAGTTATGAAGAGTAAATCACATTTATTGATTTGGGAGGACAACTAAGAATATGTCAGTATCTTCAATTGTTAGCTATCAGATTACAATTTTATCTTAAAAGGTGATTAATTGTGCCCATTGCTAATAGGTGTACGCCTTTCGGTGTAATGAGCAACCGGATGAGCTCATTTGGTTTGGAGAAGATGCATCTAATAAGATCTCTACTAAAAATTCTTTTGTGGTAGTGGAAAAAAGGAGGTGGAACTATGTGATAGGTGGCTGGAGGAAAGCCTTTTGGTCTTGGTTGTGCACATTGAAAATTAAATTTTTTTCTTGGCTGGTTGTTGAGAATAAAATTTTTACTTGGGATATTTTTCAACATTGTGGTTTCATAGGTCCAGATAGATGTCAATTGTGTAATCAAAGCTCAGATTCGGCTTATCATTTATTTGTGGAATGTTCATTTGTAGCAAAGGTCTAGAATATGATTTCTAGATCATTGTCTCTTATAGTGAGGTGGTTGGGGGGTACTCTTTCATCCTGATTCAAATCCTGGTATGCATAAAGAACCTCGTTTCCTAGCTTACCACATGTTTTATGTTGGTACATATGGAAGGAAAGGAACTTAGCTACATTTGAAGATGGTAATCCCAACCCACAGAAGGTGGATTTTCTTATGACAATAGATTCAAGGACTTCTATTTACAAACCAAAAGTTTCTTATTGCCAGATTTTTCCCACAATTCATGAAGAAGGTGAAGTGATTGGCTGGTTTGACAGAGAAGCCCAGTCATCAGGCAACAATTGTGGAGCTGGGGGCCATATAAGGATCAATGGATACAGAAGTTATAAATGGTATATCAATTGTGTACTGGGAAAAAATACCAAAGCATAACTTATGGGAGCATGGGCCCTTCTCACCTCGGTGTCTCGTCTATCGATTTTGGAGTTCCTTATTCAGGGCGATTCAAATATCATCATTGAATGGTTGAAGGGGAAGAGTCATCTTCAGGTGGCCGCCTTGGAATGATGGAAGGTTCGTATTGGAGAGCTCATAAAGCTATTTTAGAAAATCACACTTGCTCATGTATACAGGGACTACAACAAAGTTGCAGACAATTTATCAAAATATGTTCTCTTGCAAGCGCCTAGGAAAATAGTCTAATACTATTGTGAGGAGGACCACGAGGGTCCACTCCAGTTTCTAGATCTGTATTAGACTATTTTCTTATAGTGGTTCTTATTTTGTGATAGGTTTTTGGTCATTTGCCACTCTTTGGATAGAGTTGTTATTGATAAGCCTTACTCCTTCCTTGTTTTTTGGATGAATATATCGGTGATAGTAGTGAGGAAGGATTTGTCCACATCTATGGGATCTTTTGTGTAAAGAACTGTTTATATTTTTATAAATATAAAGCTTAATTTTATGTGTGAAAACTAATATTATGTAGTCTTTAATAATAAAAGTAATTATTACAACAACTTTTTAAAAGTAATATCAATGGATTTTAATATGATATTGGATGTATGTAAAACTTTGAAAAATTGATAGAAGACTTTTCAGAACTATAACTACAAGATCTTTATCTACTTCCAAGTTCAAAAGCACTCTTAAGATCCATTACCATTGTTATTTTGAAACTATTATAATGTCATTTTGAAACTACTATAATTTTGATTTTTAATGAAATTGATTACAGTAATAATTTAAAAATAATATCAAAGTAATATCAATAGATTTTAATATGCTATTCAATGTCTATAAAACTTTCAAAACACCATAAAACACTTGCATAACAACTAGATCTTCATCTACCTTTTCAACAATGATGAGTGATTGATCTGTGATATTTTTAATTTTTAAAATGTGTTACAAAATGAAATTTCCTCCTTTCATATTAATTAAAAATGATATAATTTTAAGAAAGCAAGCTCTACTTTTGTCCATATCAAATATTCTGATATAATATGTTATGATTATAATTTTTACTAATATAATATTATATTTTTTTTATTATTGAAATTATATTTTCAAATAAATTAATTAATTTAATATTTTCTAAATTGTAATTTTATTAATGTAACTTGATAACCAATACAAAATTTATGGAATTTAAAAAAAAAAACCATTTACGTCCTTTTTATTTCGACGGCTTGCACGTCCTTTTTATTTAGACGGCCTGCTTTGGCTAGGTTAAAAACTACTCCAGCCCCACAAATAATTGATATTTACATTTACAAATATAAGAAATTAAATCTGATTAAATAATATACAATAAGATGCTGCATGCACCTGAGATACACACTGACTTAAAGTAATCATAT
>SNQJ01S0043102.1:0-19419 GCA_010110895.2 Picea sitchensis | reverse complement strand
TAATTTATTAATATGATTAAGTAAATGTTAAAAAGTAAATAGGTTAAGAGATGCATTAAAAAATACAAGGAAGTTATGAAGAGTAAATCACATTTATTGATTTGGGAGGACAACTAAGAATATGTCAGTATCTTCAATTGTTAGCTATCAGATTACAATTTTATCTTAAAAGGTGATTAATTGTGCCCATTGCTAATAGGTGTACGCCTTTCGGTGTAATGAGCAACCGGATGAGCTCATTTGGTTTGGAGAAGATGCATCTAATAAGATCTCTACTAAAAATTCTTTTGTGGTAGTGGAAAAAAGGAGGTGGAACTATGTGATAGGTGGCTGGAGGAAAGCCTTTTGGTCTTGGTTGTGCACATTGAAAATTAAATTTTTTTCTTGGCTGGTTGTTGAGAATAAAATTTTTACTTGGGATATTTTTCAACATTGTGGTTTCATAGGTCCAGATAGATGTCAATTGTGTAATCAAAGCTCAGATTCGGCTTATCATTTATTTGTGGAATGTTCATTTGTAGCAAAGGTCTAGAATATGATTTCTAGATCATTGTCTCTTATAGTGAGGTGGTTGGGGGGTACTCTTTCATCCTGATTCAAATCCTGGTATGCATAAAGAACCTCGTTTCCTAGCTTACCACATGTTTTATGTTGGTACATATGGAAGGAAAGGAACTTAGCTACATTTGAAGATGGTAATCCCAACCCACAGAAGGTGGATTTTCTTATGACAATAGATTCAAGGACTTCTATTTACAAACCAAAAGTTTCTTATTGCCAGATTTTTCCCACAATTCATGAAGAAGGTGAAGTGATTGGCTGGTTTGACAGAGAAGCCCAGTCATCAGGCAACAATTGTGGAGCTGGGGGCCATATAAGGATCAATGGATACAGAAGTTATAAATGGTATATCAATTGTGTACTGGGAAAAAATACCAAAGCATAACTTATGGGAGCATGGGCCCTTCTCACCTCGGTGTCTCGTCTATCGATTTTGGAGTTCCTTATTCAGGGCGATTCAAATATCATCATTGAATGGTTGAAGGGGAAGAGTCATCTTCAGGTGGCCGCCTTGGAATGATGGAAGGTTCGTATTGGAGAGCTCATAAAGCTATTTTAGAAAATCACACTTGCTCATGTATACAGGGACTACAACAAAGTTGCAGACAATTTATCAAAATATGTTCTCTTGCAAGCGCCTAGGAAAATAGTCTAATACTATTGTGAGGAGGACCACGAGGGTCCACTCCAGTTTCTAGATCTGTATTAGACTATTTTCTTATAGTGGTTCTTATTTTGTGATAGGTTTTTGGTCATTTGCCACTCTTTGGATAGAGTTGTTATTGATAAGCCTTACTCCTTCCTTGTTTTTTGGATGAATATATCGGTGATAGTAGTGAGGAAGGATTTGTCCACATCTATGGGATCTTTTGTGTAAAGAACTGTTTATATTTTTATAAATATAAAGCTTAATTTTATGTGTGAAAACTAATATTATGTAGTCTTTAATAATAAAAGTAATTATTACAACAACTTTTTAAAAGTAATATCAATGGATTTTAATATGATATTGGATGTATGTAAAACTTTGAAAAATTGATAGAAGACTTTTCAGAACTATAACTACAAGATCTTTATCTACTTCCAAGTTCAAAAGCACTCTTAAGATCCATTACCATTGTTATTTTGAAACTATTATAATGTCATTTTGAAACTACTATAATTTTGATTTTTAATGAAATTGATTACAGTAATAATTTAAAAATAATATCAAAGTAATATCAATAGATTTTAATATGCTATTCAATGTCTATAAAACTTTCAAAACACCATAAAACACTTGCATAACAACTAGATCTTCATCTACCTTTTCAACAATGATGAGTGATTGATCTGTGATATTTTTAATTTTTAAAATGTGTTACAAAATGAAATTTCCTCCTTTCATATTAATTAAAAATGATATAATTTTAAGAAAGCAAGCTCTACTTTTGTCCATATCAAATATTCTGATATAATATGTTATGATTATAATTTTTACTAATATAATATTATATTTTTTTTATTATTGAAATTATATTTTCAAATAAATTAATTAATTTAATATTTTCTAAATTGTAATTTTATTAATGTAACTTGATAACCAATACAAAATTTATGGAATTTAAAAAAAAAAACCATTTACGTCCTTTTTATTTCGACGGCTTGCACGTCCTTTTTATTTAGACGGCCTGCTTTGGCTAGGTTAAAAACTACTCCAGCCCCACAAATAATTGATATTTACATTTACAAATATAAGAAATTAAATCTGATTAAATAATATACAATAAGATGCTGCATGCACCTGAGATACACACTGACTTAAAGTAATCATATTCCCTTTTACAAGTAATCATGTAGCTTCAAAAAAAAAATTACTGGTGGTTCAACCTAAAGTATAAAAGTACATGGAATCCCAAGCAGATCGCAAAAGTTAATGTTATTTTACTTTCAGTAGCTCTAGGGTTTGAACCTAGTGTTTACAATTCATTTTGCATGCATGCGGGCCAACGATTGAAGGAAGACCTAACCTTGCATGTATCCATATAAAATGAAACTTGTGGAAAATGAAATTAGGAAAGTTAGAAAATGAAACGCGCTGATAGCCAGAAAATGAAATTCTTGGATAGCAGAGGAAATTTAAACGTGATAATTTTAAAATTTAATCATGATAATCATAATTAAAAATTAAAAAACTACTAAATGTGTCTATTGCTAATCATAATTAAAAATTAAAAAACTATTAAATGTGTCTATTGCCAATAGGTACACACCTTTTGCTTAATTTATAATGCTTAATTTATAAGTTAAAAAAGTAAGAAGTGAAATGGTAAGAGTCACATCTATATGTTATATTTCTTGGGCACTCTAGCAACTCTGCGACATTACCTCTACAAAGGCCGACGGCTCTGTAAATAACCTAATTTTAGTTGATATCACCATAATGACGATGAAGAAAGCAAAGGCCGAATGTGATTTTCCTGAAGAGTTGCGGTGCAAACGCTCTGATAGCAAAAGTTGGCGTTGTTCTATGCGCCGAGTAGAGGATAGCATCTACTGCGAACATCATCGTGATATCTTACGAGCAAATAACAAGAGAAATAACAAGAGAATTTCCGAGAGAAAGATGACCAGAAAAAACGGGTATGCGAGGTTCTTACTTACTTACTTTACGATTCTGCCAAATTCCAGTTTTTTCTGTATTTAAATGGTCATTAATTGTTTCGCAGATCTCAGCAGGAAATAGTGATTGGTATCACCAGACAATGTCTGAGCAATAATTACAATATAAAGGAGCCCGAAATAGCTGAAACCGTGGTTTTACCAAAGAACCTATCTGGTTTGGAGAACCTAAAAGATGTTCTGACCATGGAGGCGTGGAGAGACCATCTTACTCCCACAGAGAGACGCGATCTTCTCTCGTTGCTTCCAGAGGGGCAAAATAATGATACTGTGGTGGAACTTCTGCTGAGTGGAGAGAATTTTAATTTCGGGAATCCGGCCTTGATGTGGGGAGCGAGTGTTTGCAAGGGAGAGCAATTCCCCAGTGCCCTTTTGAAAAGAGAGCGGGAGCTGAAGCTTTCGCAGTCTCAGTTTTTCAAAGATCGTATAACATATCGTGACACTTTTCTAGGCATTGTCCAGGAGTTAAAGCAGCTCTGTGAGTCTTTTGATCACAACGATAAATTGTTTAGGAATGAGATGATGCCATGGATGGCTAAGAGGTACCAACGGAAGAAGTAGGTTAAATTGGTTTTAGTCGCGGACATTGGTATGTAACATGGACTCATATTCTCATTGTATTCACTATTGTGTTTCTTTCTACTTTTTCCTTATACTCGTTTTATAATATTTATACTTTTTTTGGATAAATTTATATTGATTCATTTCAACTAATTTTTTTATTTTATTTATATATAATTAGCAACAATCATTTTATAAAAGTGGTTGATATATAATTAGCAACAATCATATTATAAAAGTGATTGATATAGGTGAATGAACATCATTAGTTTGGAAAAGTGAATAAATGATGTCTATCTAAGTATATTAACCACTTTTATAAAGTGGTTTTTGCTAGTTGAAAACCAACATATATTAATACATAATTAATTATTACATTAATATTATATTAATGTATATAAATTAATGAGATCTATTAATGTAATGTGTTATATTAATGTAATGTGTTATATTAATGTAATAGATAATAATAATTTATAAATATAATGTATAATTTAAAATATTACTTTACATTAATATATAATGTAGTTAATTGATACATTAATATTGTAATGTATTAATTAATTAATAAATTTTTATATTATTAATTAATACATTCTTAAAATACTAATACACTAATAAAATAATACATTAATAATATAATGATACATTGATGTATTGTATCTATGATAAGTATGTCCTAGCACCCTTCAAAATTTGTTAATGTAAAGAAGGTTCCTTTTCCTTTGTGAGAATTCCAAGACAACATTATTCTGTAGCATTCACCAATAAGAAAAGGGTATTTGTTGCATTGTTCGATAAAGGTACTATATCGATAGTCTCCTCCATTCTTTGAAAAATAGAAAGAGAGAGTGAAATCTCTTTCTTAAGCTATAGTAACTACTCATGAAGTTTATCCTCTATGAGATAATAATGGATTATGTTCTAAACATATAATACTCACTTTATTTACCACAAGAACATAGAAAAATCACATAGCTTAGTTATGGATCGGGGAAAGAGGTACTAGTATGCATACGGAATGGGATTTATAGGATACCTTTATAATCTTGAGAACATTGAATCTGAGCATGGATAGTGGCAAATCGACCTCGCTTCATTTAAAGAAAGTGATTCGTATGTATTTTGATAGGAAGGGATGGTAACACTCAAGAACTGTTGGGCCTTACTATTTATAAAAAATATAGGGGTGCCACTTTTTCATTTATAGAACTAAGGTTTACCTTCCAACATTCTCTTGGTAGTATGTGAGATCAATCTTTCTTTTTATTAGACCCTGTCCTTCGGGTTGCAGGGACTATTAGTAATTGATTTTACATTCACTTATTATCATGTCATGGAAACTAAGTAATTTAACCATAATTTAATCAAAGTTTCAACTGTCATGGAAACTAAGTAATTTAACCATAATTTAATCAAAGTTTCAATCGTTTCATGTAATTTTCCAATTCATATTTATTTTATAACTTTAAGTTTTAAGTTTTACTTCTTATTTGGCCTTATATCGAGATTCATATTTATTTTATAACTTTAAGTTTTAAGTTTTACTTCTTATTTGGCCTTATATCGAGGCAAGGGGCGTCAAACTTAAAGAAATAATGGTTGAAACTTGGTGAACCAGATATGTAAGAAGCAACTGGAATTAATTGGAATTAATGATAAGTTCCAACCTAGCATTAATTCCAAACATTAAATGCCTAATATATTCTTATTCATAAGAAGTAAACTTCTCAGGTGAAGACTCATAACTCTCTCGGGTGAGTTGTCAACCCTATGTCTCGTGAAATCCCAAGTGCCATCCCACTAACTACCAAGTGTCATCCCAATTGTTCACTTGCAAGTGGCTTGTGATCACTATAAGTACCTTTGTTCTATTTCTCTTCTTCCTCACTTCTTCCTCACGCACCTGAACCACACTTATCCATCCCTATCCATCCCATGCTCCTTTTTCTTCGAGATATGATCCCATACATCCAACAAAGAGTAGCACAACACAATCAAGCGAACCTTCATCCTGTATTTCTCTTCTTCCTATCCAAGCGAACCTTCATCCTCCAGTGCTCGATCTACGAGCACTTTTTCATGAAATAACCTTCCAGCTGCAATATGTCAAGGAGAGAGAGCTTCCACCTACAATATGTAGAGGGGAGAAAGATTCTCATTCTATTAGAAGGAATAGATGTCACCAATTGACTGTCACCAAGAATTGAATTCTACAAAATCGAAGGTGAGCGAAATCAAATATAGAGCTGAAACTTCCACATAATTTTTTTTTCTTCAATTTACATTTTGTTTTCTCTTCAATATAGACATAGTATCTTCAATTTAATAGAGATAGAGTATCCTCAATTTAATAGAGATATAGTATCTTCAATTTAATAGAGATACAATATATTTGTGATAAAAAAATCTAAAGATATTGTCTTTAATTAATTTTTATTTTTTTTCAATTCTACAAAAAACAAATTGGAGGTATGAAAACTTAGCTAGTAGGGAGCTTACCATGATTTCTTATATGATGTAAGGTTGTCTTGGACAAAATATCGTTCTGATGTATGATAAACTGGAGTGCACACTGCAAAGACATCATCAATTTTGAGTCTTCGTTGCACTCCTATTGGAGGTACAATATGTTACTACCCAAGCGGGTGCAGAAGCCCTACCATCTCAAGTGGGTGGCCCACAACAACAACATATAAGCAAAGGCCATATCCCGTAGCCCATAACCTATCTCGTTCATCACTACAATAGCAATATCACTCAGGCTTATCCGACAAGGTCTCAACGACTACTCTGCTCTGAATGCATTCTAAACACCACCTTAATGAAATGAAAGGGATACTCGACGAACGTTATGAAGCTTATCGGAAACCGCTATGGAAAATTCCTCCTCAAATGACCTGCATGCTTAGCTCCAAATTACTGCAAGAGAAGACTTGCCCTAATCTCTAATACAGAGATATTTATGTAATACAACTAGAATGACTCATCTTAAAATATTCAATTTTCCAATTTATAGTGTCGTGCTTTATTTGAGTGTGTTAAAAAATGATTTCTTTTAGTTATGCACTTGCAGGTTTTATTCATCAATGAGTTAATTTATGAAATCGAGTGAAACAAGATTAAGGGTCGACCCAACCTCGTTACGATGGATTTCTTTTAAGCGAACTAATGTTTGATTTCTTCGGTGAAGCTGCTTCAACTAGATTTCCTTGTGCTATCGTTGCTTCCTCTACCACTGGATATGAATCTGCGTCGTAAATGAGAAGTTATAGGCTCGAAAAGCATTATAACAACGTTCAATCATGGATATTGACATTGATAGTCGATAGGGATTTTTTTGGAAGGTGACAAAGGGTGCTCTCTCCACCTGAGCAACAAGAAAACGAAGATCCTACTAATCGATTCCTACCCTGCAATGCATAACACATGCTCATCGCGGGCTCGAGGTTGCAACTCTTTGCAACCCCAACTTGCTTGCGACTATGGAAGACATCACCTTCAAAGTACCTTCATGGATTCCATGTGTCCAAGTGCAAAGAACATGTGTTAGAACATGAGCAACTCGTGAGTATATCAAAAATTTGATTACAGAGCTAGGTGCATGTGTTAGAACATGAGCAACTCACTGACATGCATGAAACATTCAGTGACACGTATGTATATTTTTATTTTGTTATTTAAGTATTTCATAACTCCTACCTTTTCCCTTATTTCAATTAGTGTTTCGTGATACCTTTTTGTCTACGGATTGGTGGACCATTATGATACCTTTTCGTCTGAACATTATGATCCCTTATTTATTAGCATACAAATCTGGTCAGAAGGTCGGTCTTTAAGTTTTCTTTTGATCAATTTAATGTAATATCTCACTGATGCAATATTTCTTCCCCTGAATCCAATGCCCATTTCTATTTGTTTAAACCCTTGTTTGAATTTTCTACATTACACCATTTCTATTTGTTTAAACCCTTGTTTGAATTTTCTACATTACACTCAAACTGAGACCTACTTCTTTCACAATTATAATTTCCTTTTAGCATTAACCATTCAGAGAAACACAAGAAAAAGAAAAAAGAATGATAGAATGCAATAATTTTAACTTCCCCTTATTTTTAAACAGATACGACAAAATAAACCTGTATGCGCATTCCAACGAATAAGATTTAGCCAGAAATTATGCCTAATGGAGGACGCCCTTTGCAATGAATGAGTAATGTTCGGTAGGAAATCTCTCTTGAAAAATACAATCACATGAATTCTAACTAATCTACTATTCTCATTGAAATCTAAGTAATCTATATGTTCTCATTGCATAAAATCACTTCAATCTGATCGACAAACACTTCAATCTGATTCCATTCTATCATATCATCAAGACTATATCATTAGGAGTATGGATTTTGACACGTGTTTCTACCTTCTTTGGCAGGGACTTGTTGCTCAACAACTCTCCTTGTTATTTTTTCCCTTTCCACTTTCTATAGATCAATAGAAGCCATTGTATTTTTATATAAAAAGTAGTGAGAGGGGATCACTTTGCATAAAAGAACTTGTATTCAGTCTTGTATTACAGGAGGTCACAACCGAGGGAAGAGCTACCACTTGTAGAATTAATGCAAACTAATGTCAAGTTATTCAATTCATAATGATGTACTTGGTCTCATTGATTGAATGAATGATTTACATTGCAGTTTGTTTATGTGATTGTGCCAATAATTAATAGCCAAAGTCTACTTATTTTTGTTACATATCCTCAAATATATAAAGGATTGTAATGGGTGTTGTTTCTTTTCCATTTATGTGATAGTAACAATGATTATTGACTAAACTCTACCTCTTATGGCTTTGCATCTCGATATGTTTCATTTCATTCAATTTTAATGTAATGTATAAATTAAAATATTAATTTACATTAATATATAAAGTAACTTATTAATTGAATGATACATTAATAATGTAATGTATTAATTAATAAATACATTAATGTATAATGTAAGGTATATTAATTAATTTATACATTAATTAATTCATACATTAGATATAATATTAATAATGTATTTATTAATATTATTAACACAGTAAGATATTAATATTAATATTTATATTAAAACGTAAATATTGATATTAAAACATTAATATTAAATAATTAATACATTAGAAAAATATCACTACATTATTAAAATATTAATACCTTAATAAATACATCAATAAAGTATTAATACATTAATAGTAAATAATGAAAATATTAATTAGTTAATACATTAATACTGCATTATTAAAGTATTAATACATTAATAATGTAACTTATAATGTAAAGTATTTATTAATTTATACATTTATACATTAATTAGTTTATAAATAAATACTTTATTAATTAAATATATTATTAATAATAAATTTATTATTTTTAATATTGTTAAGTAATATTAAGTATTAATTAATTTACACATTAATAAATTAATTAGTTTATAGACTAAATACATGATTAATAATGTATTTATTAATATTATTAATACACTAAAATATTAATATTAATATTTATAATAAAACATAAATGTTGATATTAAAAAAATAATTTTAAAGAATTGATACATTAAAAATGTATCAATACTTTAGTAATACATTATTAAAATATTAAAACCTTAATAAATACATTATTAAATTAAAAATACATTATTAAAGTAATAATACATTAACACATTAGTAATATTTTATTAAAGTATTAATACATTAATACATCAATTTACAATGACCATGCGTCACTATGGTTGGCCATGATCATGACTAACTTTGGTAGAACTTTGTGGACTTTGGGAAGGAAAGGTTCACTATGGTTGACATGGTTAATTATGGTTTACCATGACCATGGTTAAGTTCCATAGACCGTCACTGTGGTTAACTTCTATAGACCTTTATTATGGTTGACGTTTACTATGGATGAACTTCATTATGGTTGAACTTGGTTGACCATGACCATGTTTGACTCTGGTTGACCATGGTTGACAATGGTTAACCATGTTTGATAGTGGTTGTCCATAAACGATCATGGTTAGTCATGACCTAGTTGACCAAGACTATAGATGACATTCATATAGTGAAAGTTTGAAGTGTTTGTCACATTATGATGACATGATATTCACGTAACATTGTGACAATGAAGCTATGTTGATGACATTGTGATGATGAGGCTATGTTCATCAAATTGCAACAATACCATATTTTCATAGAAATATGATGACAGGATATTTGCATCACATTGCAATGATGGGGCTCTGTTCATCTCATTGTGAAGACAATATATTTTTTGTCACATATTGACGATGATGGGGATATTGGGACGAGGGTTTTATGTTCATCACATTGCAATGACAGGTCATTTAAGTAAATATTGGCAATGTGATGAACATAAATGTCGTATGTTCATCGTATGTCAAATGACTATGTGATGAAAATAATACATTAAATTACAATGACCATGCTTGACTATGGTTGCCCATGATCATGGCTAACTTTGGTAGAAATTTATCGACTTTGGGAAGGAAAGGTTCACTATGGTTGACATGGTTAATTATGGTTGACCATGGCCATGGTTAACCATAAACCTTCACTATGGTTAACTTTCATAGACCTTCACTATGCTTGACGTTCACTATGGATGACCTTCACTATTGTTGACCTTTGTTGACCATGACCATGGTTGACTGTGGTTGACTATGGTTGACAATGGTTAACCAAGTTTGATAGTTGTTATCCATAGGTGACCATGGCTCGCCATGACCATAGTTGACCAAGATACGGATGACATTCACATAGTGAAATTTGGTAGTGTTTGTCACAATGGGGCAATGTTCATCACAGATTGATGAGAGGACATTATTTTTCACATTATGACGATATGATATTTGTGTCACATATTGTGAGGATATGTTCATCACATTAGGACGATGAGGTTTTTCTCATCACATTGCAACAACATGGTTATTTTCGTCACATTGTGATGACAAGGTTATGTTCGTCACATTGCAACAATAGGGTTATGGTCAGTCAAGTTTGTCACATTGCGATAATATGGTTAGATTCATCAAGTTCTGATAATATGGTTATGACAAGACATGCTCATCACATTGCCAAAAATATTGTTATGGCCACTCATGTTCTTCACATCACAACAATATCATTGTGTTCATCACATTGTGATAATATGGTTATGGCCAACCATGTTCAACCATGGTCAACCATAGTCAACCATGGTCATGGTCAATCAGGCTGAATCATATTTATGTTCATCACATTACGACAATATCATTATGTTCGTCACATCATATGTTCAACGTATAAGGCTAGATTCATATGTTGTTTTTTCACATTATGACGATAGGATATTTGTGTCATACACGGTGAGGATATGTTCATCACATTACAACAATATGGTTATTTTCATCACATTGTGATGATGAAGTTATGTTCATCACATTGTAACAATATGGTTATGGTCAGTCATGTTTGTCACATTGCGACAATATGGTTATATTCATTAAATTGCGACAATGTGCTTATGCCAAGACATGCTCGTAACATTGTGAAAAATATTGTTACGACCACTCATGTTCTTCACATCGTGACAATATCATTGTGTTCATCACATTGTGACAATATGGTTATGGCCAACCATGGTCAACCATAGTCAACCATGGTCATGGTCAATCAAGGTACACCATATTTATGTCCATCACATTGCGGCAATATGGTTATGTTCATCACATCATATGTTCAATGTATAAGTCTAGGCTCGTCACATTGCGACAATAGGGTTATGTTCTTCACATTGCAAGGGAGGGCGTAAGTTTGTCAGATCACGACGACAAGATATTTGCATCACAATATGATGACAGGATATTTGCATCACATTGCAATGATGGGGCTACGTTCATCACATTGCAACGACAATATATTGTTTGTCAAATATTAACGATGATAGGGATATTGCGATGAGTGGTTTATGTTCATCACATTACAATGACATGTCATTTAATTAAAAAGTGGCAATCTCATGAACATAAATGTCGTATGTTCATCATATGTCGAATGGATATGTGATGAAAATAAATGTCGTATGTTCATCACATAGAGATGACAGGATATTTATTTCAACAATGGGGTGATGTTCATCACATTGCAACAATATGGTTATGGCCAATCATGTTCATCAAATTGCGACAATATGGTTATGTTCGTCACATTGTGATAATGTGGTTATGGCCATTCATGTTGGTCACATTATGAAAATATGGTTATGTTCGTCACATTGCGATAATGTGGCTATGGCAAGTCATGCTCATGGAATTGCAACAATACGGTTATGTTTATCACATTGCGACAAATGTCCAAGTGCAATTATTTTATTTTTTATTATTATAGGGATGGGTTGTTTGAGTATCACAGAAAAAACATATATAAAAACCAATTGAGAAAATTGAACCTTACAAAACAAGAATTGATGTTACTCTTCATTTATCCTAGAAGCAGACTACATCCATTGTCCAGAAAGAGATGCATTTGTATTGATTGGCACATCCATCAACAATTTAAGGATAATTGGATGGATAGGTGGTTTATGGTTTTGACAAACCTCCCTACATTAAGAAGGAGTTGCCTCTATATTTTCTTAGGAAATTATGGTCGAAGTTTATATTAGGTCACCATGTCAACTACTTTGACATTGGTAAATTAAACGGGGTGGGTCATGGCTGACCCAGTCCTAGGTCCTTGTCCTTCTAGGAAAATTTCTAACCCCCTTCTCAACATCCCATCTTCATAAAAGGCATCTTACAAATACAATTATTAATATCATCCTTGACTAGAAACCTTGTCAAGCATTGTAGTTATGTAGCATTATCTCAGCAAGAGGTACCTATAAATGAAATTGTTAGAGAGGATAGACCTTCAAGGCCTATAGTAGAGTGTAGCTAGAAGAGGGAAGATGGATAGAGTTAACATTCATCTAAACCTCATAGATTCTCGAGTTGCAGACATTTGTTATGGGTCGATAGAGGCCAGTGGACATGAGAGTTTCATGGAGGTTGGTATCTTGACCATCTTTATTTTCTTCATTGAATATATATATATATATATATATATATATATATATATATATATATNTCTTTCTATTTTTTTTCTATATCTTATGATATGATGAAATTTACAGTTTTTATGCTTCGATACTAGACTTCCTATATCCATAGATGCATCATTTCCAGTTTTCACTTCTAATCCAATAGTAGAGGCAGGCTACTCATTCACGTACCACATAAACATGTACATGTCACCTTTGAAGATTCACTGTGGTGATTTCGTTTTTCTCTGGCATCCTCAAATATTGTTTTTTTGTGTTTCTATAGGTTGGGGTACCATATGGTGAAGAACTATGTCCACCCAAGATGGACAAGACACCCCTTCACAACTATCATATGTTGAGTTAATTATTTATTAAATGTGAAATATTTTATATTGTTTTAGATTCAGATTGTTGTACTAATAAAAATATCATAAATATGTATCCAAGTTTCTTTATCCACTGTTAGGTATCATGTACCATCACCCTTCCATTAACCACCACTACCAACATTCCACCCACTTTTTGTTCCTAGCCATAGGGCTAGTCTAGTCATTGGCTACACTACCCCATCTCTCAGGATACCTCTTCCCACCGCAAGGGTTTTAGCATTCCTCGAACAACCCATGGGGTTTTATCACTTCCCACCACCACCATCATTATCATCCCATCCATCCAAAGTATTTGCACCCATATTTCATCCACCACGACCACCTTTTTCTATTGGATCCATATGCAATGTAACCCCACTACCTTTTCCATATGATACATCCGCAGTGGCTTCACCTGTACACAACCCACTAGTCATTTATGTTGCAGACTAGAATATGCCATCAATTGAGGCTTACACTAGAGATGTTGTCAAGGATAAGGCTGTACAAACAAGTGTTAAACCTACTAAAAAACTCCATCGGTGCCATAATTATTCATGATAAGATTATTTTTTGATAAATTTTTATGTATTATTAATGGAATTGGTTTTTTCCATTTTTGTTTGAATTTAATGTTTTCATCTTTGTAACTATTAATCATTGAGAGATTAGGTTCATGGAGGAGGGTAACACCCTCTTGTGAATATCATCGGTGGTGAATTTTCTTACCTTCAATTACAAAATATCGTTTTGTATGTCTGTTAATTCATTGTAAAAAACATTATAAGATGTTGTTTCTTTGTCCATTCGCTAGAGTGACAAAATATGTATGGGTGCAAAATTGCTCAAGGTGCTACTTCGAGTAAGATAATAAATATTGAGTATTGATATGCACCTGATAGTTTAGAGGGTGGGAGAGGTTAATGAGTGTCATTTTGTATCTACAGAACCATATGTGACTTTTCCATGTTTGGGAAGTTGTTGTCATTTTGCATATCAGGCATGATGTGGCATTTAAAAAAAAATGTATAGTTGAGACGATTTTTAATACACACACAAACACTTAATGGCATGTGTTTTAGGAATTGCAGTGCTTTTTTATTTGATGTTTATGAATTATGATTATGATCATAATGATAAAAATTCCATATCTTTTCATTATGATGCAAATATTTCAATTCCATCTGCTTCTCTTAGAATCTATTCAATGTAGTTCTAGTCTCCAATTCATAAGCCTATGAATGATGGAGGGATACCCACATATTGTAAAACTTATAAAGTCTTAAAAATTTACATCATAATCGCATATACCAATTTAAAATATACCTAATAAAGCTAAATACAAATTGTTCTAGTAAGATCCATAGCTATCTTGTAAAATCCCCAACAAAAGTTCCAACATGACTCTCAAAAAATAATTCATAAAAAATACAAATATGCATCTCTAAATGATGAAACTTGAATTATTTCCTATAAATGTCTTCCTATATGTTCCATTCATTGATAGTCAATAATATTATAGCCTTGTTAAATTCATTTTCCCTTTTATTCTTCTCCATTAAAAATAATGAAAAGATACATAAATAAATCTAGAAGAGATTGTCATGGAAAATAGACCTTAATATGTAATGTAGTTAAATGGAACCATTGGTTATGATATTATATTTTTCATATCATGTCATTTTTTAAATAATTATCCATCTCATAGATCAATACCCTTACATGTATTAGCAAATCATCATATCATTAAACAATATAGAAATCACCATTTAATGTACCCTTTATATTATAACTTTGTCATCCCATGTTTAGTCATAAAGTTATTATATAATTGTTACATCATGAATTATTAATTTATTTCTCAACTCCACTCATTATATGTGCTTCTATGATCTCACATTCTCATATATAAAAAAATGTGTTCTCACTTTCTTAGTTACATATTTAATTGACATAACCATGCATGACATCCCATATATTTACCTAATAACATGAATCAATCATGGATTAACTTGATAACACAATAATACATCTAACACCAACATGAACAACTTCCATAGTTACTAGAGGGAATTGTTGGAATTGCAAAACATTATGACATCTTTGTAATATTCCATCATTAGGCATAACACTAACAAACTTATATGACATGTGTATTTATTTATAAATATTTATAGTACTAGTTGTAATTAAATGTATTGTTGAGAGAACACGACTACAACTTGTACCAATTGTTATGGGATTAAATATGATAGGGATATCATTGGTTAGATATGTTCAAGATATTCCTAGGATATGTCATTGATCCTAGACAAACAAAGGGATATACATCTTATGGTTTTCCTAGATCTAGATTCAAACACGTAGATTCAGCATTATCCTAAGACGTGGTGAATATTTGCATACCTTTATTGAGGTTGTCCTTCGTATCTCATGGTTGTTGCAACCCTAAAATTCCAGCTCCAATCTTCAAAACCCTCTTCCTATATACAAAAGAAAATCAACCTTTCTACCTATCTAATTTAACTCTAATCATATCTTTAATGAGAAGAATGAGATCTAATAATTTATGAATTGAACACAAATGTCACGGAGAAAAACCAATGATCTATCAATAAATATAGAAGAAATTACATCAATTCATACCTAACAAATTTACCAACTTAATGAGAACTCTATAGAGTTCTCATATTTTAGAGGTCGCATTTTTCACAATCATTTCAAAAAATGGTGCTATTGGTAACACTCATTGTTTTTTCAAGGTGGTTAAAATTGTGAATTGCAACCACATTTTCATCCATGGTCTTAACAATGTCGTAATGTTGTTGACAAAAACCTTTAAATTATCCCCTAAATTGAAAAGTGGTGTGAAGAACATCACCTTTTTTTTGTTTTCGTGATTAAACCTACAACCTCTTCGAAACCTCTATAGTTAACAATCACTATCGTTGAAACCAAAAACATAAAATTGACTTCCAAATTGAAAAGTTGTAATCCAAGTGGCAACCCTTTTTTTCTACGGATAAAATTGCAAGTTTTTTGAAATTGTGTCCTTCGCAACTCAAAAAATTGGAACTAAAATTTTAAGACTTGTAGTGAAATAGAAAATAAGTGTTATCAACAACACCCTCTTTTTTTCTTAGACTTAAAATTGTAGCATTTCAAAAACCATGGTCGAATAGCCTAGCATTGTTATAAAGAAGATCATTAAAGTTGAAATCTATATTTCAAAAAAAAAAAAAGAAGAAGAAGAAAAAACCAAATCAAAAAAGAAATAATTGTCTTATTAAAAAAATAAAATAAAAATTATTTTTAAGTTAAAAGAAAAACAATAAAAACACAATATAATTAAGAGGAAAAAAAGAAAATGATCCATTTTAAAAAAAAATTAAGAAAATTAAAAAATATATTAAGAAAAAATAAAAACATGGAAAACAATTAAAAATTTATATATATAAGAGATTTAAAATACATTTCTAAATAAAATTACAATTTAAAACTCCATATATATATATTTATAATGAAATTTTTATGGTTTCTATTGAAACTAAATGACAATATAGGGTTTCTGATCGAACATGGATTCTTCAGAAGATTGAAAAGAGAATTGGACTCTACACATTCAAGTGGTTTTGTTTGGACGATAGAATGGTTCTAATTAAACATGTTCTTCAAAACTTCTTGTTTTTTTGGCTCATCATAGCAAAGGTTCCAGCTAAAGTAAAGCATAATATTCGACATATTATTTCTAGGTTCCTTTCGAAGGGACCTAGGAATAATTTAAGATTTCATTTAGTAAGTTGGGATATGATTTCTAGGCCAAAAGCCTTGGGTGGTTGGGGTTTTCAAAACATACATTGGTTTTCCCAAGCGTTGGAAGTTAAATCACTATGGAGGGGTTTGTTTGGTTTAGAATCGTGGAGTAAAGTTATGGTTAAGAATTATTTAAAGGGAGAGGATGTGATCTTGTGGCTGCGTGCAAAGAAGTATAAATTTACCGCTCCTTCAAACTTTTGTAGTAATTTCATGGATACAATGCCCATGTTGAAGAAATATTTAGCGTGGTTAGTGGGAAATAGAGCTCAAGTTCTTATTGGGTGGGATCCCTTTTTGGGAAGTGGAACCACCTGTAAGTTATCTACTTCTCTCATTAAACATTTAAAGTCTCTATAGGTATACTCTCTAGCTCATATTTGACAATTCTCTTTGTTAAATGCATCAGGTTCTCAGAATTCGTTATCCTCTAAAGATATTAGTCTAGAAGGTGAACTGGCCATTGAATGGAATGATTTCTTTTTGGCGTTGATATGTAGTTGGGTTACACTTAATAGTGAGGAGGATTCTCTTATTTGGACTTAGAACCAATCTAAGGGAGTTGTGAATGTGAAGTTGGTGTATGAAGCTCTAGTCACACAAAATGTGGTGGTGGATCAAGAGTGGTGGCATAGAGCCTTATGGAAATTATAGGATCTTGTCAAAATTATACCTTTTTCTTGGTTATGTCTTCATGATCGAATACTCCCTAGGGATTACTATAGGCTTAGGGGTGGACAAAGAGACAACAAGGATTTTTTTTGTGAATTGTGAGGTTACTCGGTGTATCTGGAAGGGGGTTTGTGCTCAATTAAGGATCAATGGAAGCTGTGATTTATCGACCTTGAATGAAAATTTGCAATCTTGGTTTCTAACCTTTGATGACCAGGGTGCTTCCTCTCTTTGTTCTATAGGGAATTTGGTGTTACAGGAACAAGAACTTATTTGAGAGTTTTTTTAAGAAATCATTTTGGTTTATGTTCTTAGATTGTGTTGGAAATTAAGGAGAGTCCTTGTGCTACTGGGGGTGATAATATTGGTTTTCTTATAAAACTTGTTTATTTTGGGGAGAGGCATTTAGCATTTTTGGATGGAGCTGGTGGTGGTCGTGAGCATGGTGCTGGAATTGTTTTAAAATTGACTGGGATCCATTTCTATAGACTGCAACTTGTTGTTGGTTCAGGTTCTAATATTAAAGCATATTTTTTTGGATTGTGGGGTCTCTTAATTTTCTTTTTCATATGTCATATTGAATAATTAATGGTGGTGGGATATTCCAAGGTTGTATTGCACTAGTTTGTTGGAAAGTCACAATTAAATTCTTTAAAATTACAATTTTGGATGAAGAAGATCATATATCTCAAGCATAATTTTAGTTAGTTAAAGTTCTTTCATGTTCATAGACAGTTCAACTAAGTGGAAGATTCTTTGTCAAAGTAAGCTCTAGGGAAGAATCTTGGTTGGATGTTGTTTGAAGAAGTCATTGAAGACTTTGTGATCGAGCTTAGGAATTTTAGAGGATAATAAATATTTTGTCTTTGTTGGTACGATGTATGGTTGAAAAAACATTTTATTTGGAGTATGGCCATGCATGGGAGGGAATCGTCCCCCCTCCCAAGCATGTCTGTACTCCCCATCTAGAGTTCTTGTGGTCACAAGATCCTATCACCTTGGTGAGTGTCACGACTGGAGTTCAGTTGAGGTAATAAAGGATACGGTTGGTACTTCCTGTCTTATAATAATTTGATGTTGAGGTGGAACCGATGCAAGTAGGTCGACCACTTCTCATGGTGGTTGTAGTGTACCAATTCCTCTGATACCAATTTGTAGTGTACCAATTTAAAGAACCAAGAGGTTTAACACGCTCTTGTAATATTATGTACACTCTTTTAATAATAAACACAGACCAATATAACCAGATGCATTTAAGCACAACTGAACACATTTAAAATATAGAGTGAAACATATCTCGTTACTGCTATAATCACACATTCCATAGCATTTAACAATAATTCATTTACACAACGGAAAACATGATACATAAACAGCCAGTCACGCATAACATGATCAAAGCATAATTCAAATACTTATCTTTTAACAGCTGTAGAAAACACCAACCGAGTGCATGCCTTCCACTAACCTCCCAGCCTTAGACCACATTGTTCATCAGCTCAACAGTGGGTCACCCAAGATATGGGACCGAGCTCCACCCCAAGGCAAGGAATCCTAGGCTAGGCTGAGATTACAGGGAAGACATCACATAAATATCTAGAAGGATTCTTCCCAAAGATGCCATCTTACGCCCACTACTACTAGACCCTCATTCCCCACATGCCT
>SNQJ01S0043101.1:22782-47440 GCA_010110895.2 Picea sitchensis | reverse complement strand
AGATCTACACATTGCATGACAAAAAGCACTCATGTGCCCACAAACTTAGGATAAGTGGGTTTTTGACCCACTCTTCGCCATTTTTTTTCCCCGGTGCCTTTCTGAAAGGAAAAACACCCCTCATACATGATTATGTGATAACATTAGGCTCCATGGGGGATGGCTTGCTCCCTGTGAGATGCTAAGAACTCATATGTAGTTCCAGTGCCTTGTTGTTGGGCTATGGTGTCATTTATTAAAATCAAAAAACAAAATAGAAGAACAATATTTACAAACATAGAAGAGCCATGTATGGCTCAAAACAAAAACTTCTTCAAAAAACGCCCATTCACAAGGCCATTGAAAACTTCCTCACCCTCCAAATCCTGCAACCTGTAGGTATTGTTTAAAAATACTTCAGATATTTTGAAGGGCCCGATCCATAGGGCTTCAAACTTTCTTTGCTTGCCCTTGTCCTGTTTGGGAGCGTCCCATTTTAGTACCAACCCATCTAGCTAGAAATCCTCTTTTCTGACCTTTCTGTCAAAAGCCTGCTTGATCCTTTGTTGATGCTCAAGTGTTATGTCCATCACCTGCTCTCTGACCTGATAGACCTCTACCAATTGATGAATTATTCTAACCATATTGGCTGGCTCCCCTTCATAATCCTAAAAGAATTTGGCTACAGGTAGACCCAACTGAGTGAGAAATACAACTTCTATCCCATAAACCAGTTGAAAAGGGGAGGTGCCTAGGGACCTCTTGGCTATCACTCGATCAACCCATAGAGAGAATTTAAGTTTTGGATCCCAGACCTTCTTATTATATTCCAACAATCATTTAATGATCTTGATCAGATTCTTGTTAGAAGACTCTGCCAGTCCATTGCCTTGGGGATAATAAGGAGTGGAGTGAATAAGTGAAATCCCAAACTGCTCACATAACTTGATCAAAGGCTCAGACTTGAAGGAAGAAACATTATTAGTAATGGTCCTATCTAGGAAACCAAACCTTGCTATAATATCCTCCAGGAAGTTGATGATTACCTTGTGCAAAGCACTCCTGGTGGGGATAACTTCTATCCATTTGGTGAAATAATCTGTTGCAGTTAGGATCCACCTGTGCTGACCAATTGAAGTAGGATGAATCTCCCCAATGAAGTCCAATCCCCATTGATGAAAGCGTGTGACTGCTACTATTGGTTTTAGGGGTAGGGATTTGAGCTGCTGCTTTCCTGAAAACTTTTGACATTTGATACAGGCTCTGATTTTCCTATAAACATCAGTGAATAAAGTGGGCCAGTAGTACCCAACCCTGAGAATTTTGTAGGTTGTGGTCTTCCAAAAATGTTGTCCCCCACATAGGCTATCATGAAACTAAAACATAACCCTTTGGGCCTCCTATGGGTTTACACATCTCATAAGCACTCCCAGAGGGTCCCTCCAATGCAAGACCTGGTCAATAAGGAAATATCTGACTGCTTTGAGCTTTGAATATCTTGTCTTACTCTTCCCTATTCCATCAAGAGGCTTTAATTCTTGCAGAAAATATATAATGCCTGCATACCAAGTGCATTCTGCTAATGGTAAACTACCTTGAGGACTACCATCAAACAACTCAACCTGCTGAACTTCTGAGCAAAGGTTGATGAATTTAACCCCCAACAATTTACAATTGGATTTAGCTAGCATCTTGGCCAAACCTTACCCTTTAACTAACTTGGTGGGTTTTATTTACAGATCGAACTCAAGGATCTTGGCAATCCATTTACTCCTTCTACCATCTATGTCAGGTTGTATAAGAATGTACTTCATAGAGGCTGAAGGAACATATGAAATTACGTTTGAGTGCAAGACATAGACTCTGAAATATTTGAGTGCTTTCACCAGGGCATAGGCTTGATTTTCCATAATGTCATACATGATCTCGACATCCCTCAATGCTCTACTGAAAAGGGATATAGGCTGCTCCATCCTTGCATCATTCTTCTGTAGTAGGACAACATCCACTGTATCAATGGAGGAAAAATAAAAGATGAGGAAGTTTGTAATAATCAGGATTGATAATCACAGGTGCTTCAGTCAATGCCATTTTGATTTGGTCAAAGGCTTCCTTGGGTTCAGTAGTCCACTTTACTTCATTCCCCTTTTTGAGCATGGATGTAACACACTTCACCAACTCAGCAAAATTTGAAACAAACCTTCTTAGAAAGTTAATATTTCCCAAGAAAGACTGGATTTCTTTCCTGGACCTTGAGAGTGATAAGGCTTGAATTTCCTCCACTCTGTTGGGATCAATCCTCACTCCCTCAGCAGATACTATATGCCCCAACAACTTTCCCTCTTTCATGGAAAACAAATATTTTGAAGGATTTAAGGAAAGACCAAACCTTTTGCACTTCAGGAAGACCTTCCTTAGGTGACAACAATGTTCTTTATCAGATCTGGAAAAGACTGTTATGTCATACAGATAGATCACCACAAATTTATCCCTCTCCCCAATGAAAGCTATGTCCATGGCTCGCTAAAAAGTTGCCCCTGCATTCATCAATCCAAAGGGCATTTTGGCATACATGAATGTGCCCCAAGGAGTGGTGAAAGGTGTCTTTTCTCTGTCCTCAGGCAGGATTGATATCTAATTGTAGTCAGAAAATCCATCAATCATGGATATCCTAGATGCACCTGTTACCCTCTGCAATATGTGTTCCATCTTAGGTAGGGGGTAATTTTCCTTCTTTGAGCTTCTGTTTAGATTTTTGAAATCAACACAAAGTCTGATCTCTCCACTTTTCTTCCTTACTAGGACCAAATTGGCCACCCATTCAGAATATCTCAAAGGGATGATGATTTGAGCATCTAACAACTTCTTCACTTCTCTTTCCATGACAGGCAACAACATGGGATTAATCTGTCTTAGCTTCTTCCTGAATGGCTTGGCCTCCTCTTTCAGTGGGATCTTGTGTTCAATGACAGTTGTTTCATAAGTCTTGAGGTATTCATATGTCCAGGTGAACACATCAACAAACTCCCTCAATAATCTAGTATATCCAACCCTTTGTTCTCTTGTCAAGCTGCTTGACAATTTGACAAGATTTGGTTCCTTCTTTGTGCCAATGTTACACTCAGTTGTATCAGCGCTATCTTTTGGGATTTGGCCATTTATTGCTACATCATTGCTGTCAAAAAATCTTTCCAAAGGTACTAGTCCTTTTGGGATGTGATTAATGCAATTGAACAATGTGATGATCAACAATTTTGTTGAGAAAAGTATCGGCCTAAGAGTCTTCTTCAAAGGCAGTGTCTTGATCAATGTGCAGTGCTGAAAACTATTCAACAGTTTCCAGGAATCTCTTGATCTCAAGATCATCTTCAAACACCTTCCAATGCTTGACATTGTCAGGTATGGAGGGCCTTATTGATGGGTGAAAATGACTGTCCGTCAAATGGAAGAACGAGTCCAGTCTGGGGTTGTCTAAATAACCCAAGCCGTTTGGTGTAACTCGATCTGACGGGTTTAATGGCTCTGTTAGCCAATCTAAGAGTGCAAACAAATAAAAAGAAATTAAATAACTAACTAATTACTAATTACTATATATATACGTATGACGTAACTATTGTAGATGTATTTTAATAGCATATTTACTGGTATAGTTTTCAGCACTGCACAATCATAAGCCTGACTGGTATTCAATTTATGGTAAGTTGGGTCTTCCTCCTCCAAGAACTTTTAGATTTTAGAATCAGAGCTCTCATGGACCTCGATCACTTTGATCCAGCTCACATGAGATTTCATTTTATTCCACAAAATCCTTGAGATTAATATCCCATCTCTTTTGTTAACAAACCCTAAGTCTGGATTCTTCCTGGATAGTTTGTGTGAGCGTTCATTGTCATTTTTTTCCACAGTATTAGGGTACACATCCTTCTCATGCTCAGGATATTCAATGATCCTAGGATCAACATCCTTCTGCTCAAACATAGGCTTATCGAGCACGATCCTATCATAGGGTTCTTTGGATAATAAAGTCGGTCTATCACTGGAAGGGATAGGGGGTTTTTCAAGCATAGGCTTATCAACCATAGGAAGCTCTGCAGGGTTGGATGTTACAAAGACATTGCAAGATAGGAAAGTATCCCAATCGTCGTCCTGCAACTTCAAGTGATGGACTAACAACATCCTAATCAACCCATGGTGGAATAAACTGGAATTCAAACTCTACCTTTTATACCTCTTAGCCATTTTATATAAACTTCTCCATAAGTAAAATGGCATGTTCAAGTGGAAACCAATAAAATTCATTAACAGTCTTATGTGGTGAAGAAAAACGACGCCGAAGTGACCCTCACATGTAACAAATTGTCTTAAGATTGCCAATAAACCATGCCACCTAGTCTTTAACAGAGATATGGGCATACCTTTATCACAACACTGAATTTTCTGAGAGGTAAAGAAGAAACTCCAGGGCACCTCCTCTAATTTTGAATTCTTAAACCATTTTTGCCCATTAAGTGGAAGACATGTTGCCTGTCTCAAAAATTCCTGGGTGATTTCGATTTGAACATCACCTACTTTGGCTCAACAACCATCAAAAGAGAGGGTGAACTCCTGGGCTGTTTGCAAGTTGTAACCTTGAAATTTATTGAGAAACTGTAGTTAGCCTTGACTCTTAAGGTCTTCACTTGTGTCGTCATATAGAAGCAGGGTTTTTGAGCCATTTGGTTCGACACAGACAATGGGGGCCATATTAATTTAGACCAACAGTCATGAAGGCAGACATAAATCACTATAAGCATGAAGGGTTTCGAAAACAGAAGAGACCAGGGCAAGACTAAAGGAACAAAACCCACTATTACCCTCATGCGATTAAATGAAGGAATGAGTGGGTTCATATGAAAATCAGGTGTTTTGCTAATAAATTTCCAAGAGTACAAAACGAAGCCCAAGACTTAACTTGAAATGATGGATCTGTCGATTTCAGATTGCCACCTCCAACAGAGTACAGAGTACGACCGGATGCATTCAAATTTCATCATTGTGCGAAGGGTGGAGTTGATTTTCTAAGGTTAGGAGAGGAGATGTTTTGCAAACCAAAGGATAATGACAAGAAAAGGTCTACAATGAATCATAAGGAAATGTAAACATAGTCTAGTTGCAATCAAATCTTGGTGTATTAACAAAAACTCAAGGTATATCTCATAATAGAATGAACAAAAAAAGTTTTAATGATATATGGTAGACTTCAAAGCAATCAATACTCGTCAAAAGACTTGTACGAAAATCAACCCTTCTTGAGACATAAACCTTAGATACATTTTGCATCATGATCGTAATGCTTCATTCATGCTTTCAATCATGAATGAAGCATGAAAATGAAAAGAAAAATAACTATTGACACAATCCTCTTATAGCTGACAATTTACCTTCAAAGAAAAATAGTTGCGACAAAGCGTAGGGAGCCACAAGGATTTTTCTTCGTTGATTTTAAAAGGTAAAATGAAAATGTGTGGAGCTGCCAACAGGCATGTTTTTCACTTCTGTATCTTATCTGAGCTTAGGTGGCAGAGGAATTTTGAAATTGATAGCTGAAGTTGCCAGGGAATCAGCCACAAAGTTTTCTCCTCTTGGAATGAATGATATATTGAAGGCCAGGAAAAAACTATCAATGAGGTCCCAGGCTTCATTTTTGTAGCTCCTAAGCCGAGGGTGTTTGGCCTAATAAACATTTTTGATCTACTGGATAATCAACTCAACATCTCCAAACACAGTGATCTCTTTAATCCCCATGTCCTTTGCATACCTTAAGCCCAAAATGAGAGCTTCATACTCTGCCACATTATTGGTAGCTTCAAACTCTAATTTGTATGACAGTGGAATAGTTTCTTGATCAGGGGAAACCAAAACTATCCTAGTACCAACACCATCTTTAGAAGAAGCCTCGTCAAAGAAAAATTTCCATACTGAAGTAATTGAGGGAGAGACTTCATGGGGTAGAATTGGCTGCTTTCTGATTTGAAGAGGATCCTCTGGGGTGTTGGTGAGATGCAACATGCTGGATCCCAAGTCGGTATCAAGGGCAAAGATGGGATGATTTGTGGGGTATTCTTCATCAGTGACAATATAGGCCAGTTGAGCTTCTATGTACAGTCTTCTGTGCTCCCCTCCAAAGACTGGAATGGTGGCATATGTGAGGTCCATCTGTAACATTACTCCAAGTTTATTTATCTATGATCTTGACAGTAGTATGACAAACTTGGGAGGGACATCAGCTACTACAATGTCCATGACCACACTTTTCATGGGAAGCTAAAATAAGGACACCACTGGGTATTTAATGAATCCAATACATTGCACCCTCCTTGAGTCGAAAGAGTACAAGTCATGATAGGCCTTTCTGACTTCCAGCCCGAGCTCTTCCATGACTGTTTTGGGCATGAGTTTATGGGAAGCCCCTGAATCCATCAGACAATTACGAAACACCTTATCATGTATGTTCAGGGATGTGTAGAAAGGAGGGGATGAATCCTCTCTGTCTTCATAGGGCCTAGGATGACTATTGGCTTCTCATATTGAAGGTTCACTGAGTCTGTGGAGAGATGAGGTGACTTAAGTTGCAATAGGTTAGAGAGGGACCTTTTGAAATCTTCATGTTTAACTAACTTTGAAAGGGGGACAAGGATTTTGATTTTCTGAATTTCATGCTCAAAGCTAAAGGAGGAAGTAGGCTTAGGGGTTTCTCTCACCTCTGGGACAAGGTCTTTGGCTATTTTCTTTTCCTTGGTAGTGTTTGTTGCAGGCTTAGCAGGATTTTCTGTTATGAGAGGCTGATCAGGGCTATCATACTTCCCTTCTTTCTTCTTTGATCTGAGATTGTATCCTCTAGGAGTGTTGTCTTTGGCTTTCTCTCCCCTACTCATCTCATTTATTTGATTGTTCATGAGGGATTCTTCATATGTGGATTGAGTTAAATGAGGAAATGGGGAGGGGTCTCCAAGGCAATGGATCTCAAGATCTAGCTCTTCTTCTTCCTCTTCATCAACAACAAGGTTATTTTGCAGGGGATCTTGGATTCTCTGATCCTCTTTATCTCTGTTCTTTGGTTCCCTCGGCATATTCTAAGGAACATTGTTGTTTGACCTTTTGAAGTTGCCTCTATTGTCAACATTTTGAGGATTTTTGTATGTCTGATTCCCCTCCATTTTTATCTTATCCATCTTTGCAATCAGATACATAATCATGTTAGTCAATTCATCTACTTGAGGGTGATCTATAGGAGGACCAGAGGTTGAGGCCTTAGATCTCCCTCTTCCCTTGTCTTTGTCAGATTTTCCTCTAAGATTATTAACTTCCAACACATTGGATTTCACTTCCAGGGTTGTATCTTGCATGTTAGCCAAGGAAGTATCTCTTCTTTATTTGAGCAAGAGGTATAAATCATGATCAAAGGCACTAACATAATTGATTTTGGCAGAGGCTTCTGATGGATTTATTTCAGTAGGGATCTTGTTATACATCTTATTGAATCTTTTGTAGAAGTCAAAAACAGACTCTCCTTCGTTCCTCTTCAAGGATCCAAACTCTGTCATGTAATACATGAAATCTTTTTTATCTCCCCAATGTCTCAAGAATGAATTGTCCAGAGCTTCAATCCCAACAATGGATCCAGGGGTCAGTCCCCTCAACCATTTCCTAACCTCACCATCTAGGCTCTGGACAAAGACTCTCATCCAGACATCTTGATTTTCAATGTTCAGGTTGTCTGCATAACTGTAGAAGGTAGCAAGATGCTCTTCAGCAGTTATGTCTTCCTCTCCAGTGAACTTAAGAATATACTTCAAATAATCTCCACCAGGGAGAGGATTCATGGGATGGGGTAGGACTAGAGGGGCATATCTTGCAGCCGCTATGGAATCCATTATGTTTACAGGGGGATGAGCACCTTCCATAGAGATATTAGGTGGAGGAGAACTTGGAGGAGAGGGATTTCGAACAGGGGAAGCCATAACTGAGATTGCAGGGGCAAAAGGGAACAACAAAGGATTTGAAAAGAAGGCTACTGGGCTAGAGGGAACAAAGGTTGGTGTTGGCATAGCGGTAGAAATAGTAATATGAAAAGGAATGGTAAAGCTTGGGGTAGGAAAATCTTTGGAAGTTCTGGGTCCAAACTAGGCTGCAACGTCAAGGGAGATAGGAGTGACAAAGATCTCTTCATCAAATCCCAGAACAGGAGGGGAAAACTCAATAGGAACACTCCCGAAATTTAAAGTTCGAGAAACTCCAGCAGAAGGTATGATAGGAAAATGAGAAGTAGATAATGGAGTTTCTACAGAAGGAGATGGAAAATTATTAGAAATAGTTGGTTCAGCAGCTGAAACTCCTTCTCTGATATCCTTTCCTTTTATAATAATCTTCTCTAGATCTGCTTCAGGTGTTGTCAAGGGAAACAAAGGAGTAGACCTCATGTGCCTAACTCCGGAAGCCACAACTGAAATAGTAGGTTCACACCAGCAGAGTCATCAGAGTGGAGTCGCCAGGTGAACAGTAGAAATATTGTAGGGCTCTGATGCTTGATGCACCTTTAGAATTAGAGGCTCAATGTAATTCAATCCCAGGGAAAATTCTTCAACTTCATCCCTGGCAACAATGCTAGAAATATTAGCACTAGAGGTCACTCCTAGATTGCAGCAGGAGTAAGCCTGATACCCATCATTATTTTATGTCACGGGTTGGTTTTATAAAATATGATCGAATGAAAGTAAACTCAGAACCACGTCATTTTAACTCAGAATCCTAGACCAAGAAAAGCATGGGAAGGTGAGGTCTCGATCTAACTTCAGTCAGTAAGTGTAGTAAAGGGTGAGTAAGTGAACAAGCAATAAGAAAAGCTCCAAGTGCAAGCTTAGCTTGAACTAGGGCTTCAGACACCAGGATATGACTCAATAAATTCACAGCTATAAAAACGAGGTGATCAAACCTTCATCACAACGCTATAATAACAGCTCGAATGGATCCTCCATGCCCAAGCTACTTAGTATAGAAATAAGAGAGATAACATGAAAAGCCTGTTAAAACTAGCTGTTATGCCACTGTGATCAAACCTCCATCACAACAACAAAAATACTCCCGACTGGATCATCCATGCTTGGGTGTTCTAGCACATTAGTTACAAAGAAATGAAAGAAGATGACTGTCATTAAACAAGAAGTTGCATGTACATACGCATAACCAGGGAAACCAATGCTTCATTAAAACTTTACAATAGGGAGCTTAGCTCTACCATTGATCTTGACAAAAATGTCAAAAACACCTACATATACTCAAGGAAAAACAAGAGAAACAATTTTGAGTCATTGCATTGAAGGCGTTACATCTGCATTTTTACTGGCAGACTACGCATGCAGTCTCTGGACAGTCTTGCACCTCATTCAGATGCAATCATGTTCTTGGCGACCCTGCAAATAAATTGAAAATCTTCCAGTCCTTTTCTAGATTTTCCATTTATGGTGGAGACGATTTCTAACCACCACCATTTGTTTCAATAATTATTTCCTTGGGATCGGGGAAGGCCCCAGTCAACTCTACACCTATAGGACATGGCGGCCTTCTCATACTACCATCTGGATCTTCTTAGAGGATTCATGGTAAGATTTGTGGGCCAATCGTGAAGATTGGAGTATTTGACGCGTGGTAGTGGATGGGAGATAGCTGGGTAGAGGTGATTTGACAAATGTGGGTGGCAGAAAACGTGGAATTTGAAGTGTGAGAACTAGGTGGAGGAATCAGAAAGGCTGGGAAGAAGCTATGGGGAAATTATGCAAGGGAAAAGGAGATATGGTGGTGGGATGTGATTGGTCGAGAAAAACATGTCGCTGAGACGAGGACGATGTGGAAGGGAGAGGGACAGGTGTATCACAACGAGATGAGGTGGAGAGAAAATGATGTGATGGGAGGAAGGAAAAGGTGGAGTTGAGGATAGATGGCAGGAGGAGGTGAGGGTGATTAGTGGTTTTAAAAGGTGGAGGATCAATGCAAGGATAAGGTGCCATGTTAGTGGGGGGCCCGCACTGAGAAACCACCCATATCGGACCCCCCCCCCCTCATGTTAAAGGTAGAAAGTTGGGGGTGGGTCTGGAATTTTTCCCTGGATGTAGATCTGGGCGCGGATGTTCTGGCTGCCCAGATCCACACACTAGAAAAATATCATATCGGACCCCCCCACCCGCCCTCATTAAAGGAAGGAGAGCAGGGGGGTCCGGAATTAAATCTATGTCGTAGATCTAAGCGCGCATGTTCTGGCCACCCAGATCTATGCGTTGCATAACACAAAGTGCTCATGCACCCCCACACTTAGGATAAGTGGGTTTTTGACCCACTCTGCGCCATTTTTTCGCCCTGGTTCCTTTCAAAGGCAAAACACCCCTCATACATGATTATCTGATAACAAAGACTATAAAGAGTCTACAAAGAGATGTCTAGAGTTATAAAGTTGATAATGATAGGATTATGAAAGATAAGGAGAAGAAATATGGATTCAACATCAAGTTGTTGTAGAGATTGGATAGAATAAAGAAGAAAATGGACAAGAAGATAGAATCAAGCAAGTCAAGAAGTCATAGATATCATGCTAGAAGAGGAGAATCAGAAGATGTTGGTAGACACCATCATCACTCACCAAGACACTCGGTTATAAGAGCACAAAATAGTACAATATTATCTCCTATTAGAAGGCATAAGAGGAGGTCGGGGGTAGATGAACTACAAGAAGAAATGAATAATATCAAGCCTCCTACCTTTGATGGTGAGCACAAGAAAGATGAGGATGCATAGAATTGGCTATTAGGCATGACGAAGTTCCTTCAATTGCATGATTACTCCGCATAGGCAGAAGGGAGAACTGCAATCTACAATATCAAGGGAAAATCCTCAATCTAGTGGGAATAGTTTGTGCAAGTGCAACACATTGATGAGAAGGATATTATTTGGAGGGAGAAAAAGTTATTTTCAAAATAAGTACTTAACCAAGAATTATTATGATAGGAATATGATAGAGTTATTTAAAATCAATCTTGGGAGTATGACCATGGATGAGTATGAAAGGATATTCTTAGAGATGATGAAATATGTTAACTTCAACAAGGATGAACAGGTCAATATTCAAAGGTACCTGAGTGAGTTGTCATTGATTTTGAGTGATAAGATATAGTATGATGATCCGAAGAAATTAGAGGAAACCATAATGAGAGACAAATTCCTCTATGATCAGCATAGAGGAACACCAAATTTACAAAAGACTTGGGAAGAAAAGAAGAAAGGCATCATGGAGTAGAGGAAGCAGGGGACCAAGACATCATTCTTCATAAATAATTATGAGGGCCATCCAGCTTCCAATGAGCCTAGAATGATAGAAACAATGGGGAAAAGATCAAGGAAGAAGCCTATTATATGTTGGGGGTTGTGAAGGAGAGAATATGAACAAAGATTTCCCTCATAGAGGTGAAAAAGTGAGTATTGCTCAAAATGTACAACAATATTATATAGTGGAGGACATGGAAAGAAATGTGTCAAGGATCTACACAATCCTAGATAACAATCAAGCTAATTTTCAGTGTCATATGATTGAAATGGAAGGTAAGATCAATGACCAACCCATTTCTATTTTAATTTATTCAGGAGCTTGTCGTATTTATCTAGATCCTAATATGGTGGAAAGATTTCATTTTCCAAGAATTAAGATTGGGAAATATTGGTTGGTGCATCTAGCTACAAGATCTAAAAGAATAATTAATTATATGGATAAAGAATTTCCAATGGACATGAAGGGACTATGCACAAGGGAAGATTTTAATATCATACCATTGGGTTCATATAATTTCCTATTAGTATGGATTGGTTGGACAAGAATCATTTTGTCTCAAATTGTTACAACAAGGCATTTACTTGCTTTTATGAGGAAGGGAACTTGATAAAAGTACAAGGTATTCCAAGGGAAGTAACTATCAGAGAAGTTTCAGCCTTGAAGATGAAGAAAAGATTCAAGAAAGGATGCCAAATATTTATAGCACATATGGAAGAGACACCCAAGGATAAAGTGCCAATCATTGAAGACTATGTAGTTGTGAAATATTTTGAGGATATATTTGGAGAAATATTTGGGTTGCCACCTAAGAGAGATATTGTTTTCTCCATCAATTTGATGCCTAGAGTATCCCCAATGTCCAAGAATGTCCAAGAGTCCTTATAGGATGAGTACACCATAGTTGAAGGAGTTGAAAATGCAACTTGAGAAGTTGTTGAAGAAGGGGTATATACACCCAAGTGTGTCTCCTTTGGGTGCCCCGATATTATTTTTAAAAAATACGGATGTTACCTTGAGCCTTTTCATCGACTTCAGGAAGCTGAGTAAGGTGACCATGAAGAACAAGTATCCTTTTCCAAGGATAGATGATCTTTTCGATCAGTTGAAGGATGAAAAGATATTCTGCAAGATTTACCTCTGATTAGGCTATCATTAGGTGAGAATTAAATAAGAAGGTATAAGCAAGACAACCTTCAGAATGAGGTATGGCCATTGTGAGTTCATAGTGGTGCCATTTGGGTTGTCAAATGCACCAGTTGCCTTTATGTGTTTGATGAATGGTACTTTCATAAATTACTTGGATAATTTTGTCATTTTCTTCTTAGATGACCTTCTTATATACTCTAAGTCCAAATAAGATCATGAGCATCACTTGAGGATGGTGCTACAAGCATTGAGGGAGAATCAATTGTATGCAAAGTTGAGCAAGTGCTCATCCTACAAGAGACAGATATATTATTTGGGCCATATAATTTCATAGGAAGGAATAACAATGGATCCTGAGATTACAAATTCATTGGGGGATGGCCACTACAAAGGAATGTAGCATATATGAGGTCATTCATGGGGCTAGAATGATATTATAGAATATTTATTGAAGGTTTTTCAAGGATTGCACACCCAATCACTTCCTTGCAAAAGAAGGGTGTGAGAATTGAATGGACCTATAATTGTGAAATAAGTTTTTAACACTTGAATATCTTGTTGATAGTGCACCAATTTCGAGGATTACTAATCCAAATGAAGATTTTTTTGTCTACATTGATGCATGCATGGAAGGACTTGGTGGATTCCTTAGTCAAAATGGGAACATTATATGCTATGAGTTAAGGAAGTTAAAAGAACATGAGAGACACTATGACACTCATGATTTAGAATTGGAAACCATAGTGAATGTCTTGAAAATGTGGTAGCACTATCTCATGGGAATAATATTTGAGCTTAGGACAGACCATAGTGGTCTAAAATATTTTTTTTCACAACCAACCTTGAATGCCAGACAAAGTAGATGGTTGGAATTCCTCAGTGAGTATGACTTTGATATAAAAAATATGAAAGGTAAGGAGAACAAGGTGGTTGGTGCACTCAACAAGAGGGTGCATGAGATGCATTTTGCAGCCATTAGCATGTATATATCTAATTTGAAAGACAAAATTTTAGAAGTTGCAAAATCATATCAAAACTATATGGAAACAAAGGAAAAATTACAACAAGATAATTTACAGTTGAAAACTAAAGACTATGAGCTAAGAGAGGATGGAATCCTCATGTACACATGCAGAGTTTATGCGCCTAATTTTCAGGAGATGGAAATTTTGGTGTTGAATGAGATGCATAATGTGCCTTATGTTGGGCAATTGGGCTATCAAAATACAATTTTAGTTGTAAAGAGTGAATATTTTTGTCCTAGCATGAATGGAGGTGGGTGATGACATTGCTAGATGTATATAATGTCATAAGTTCAAGATTAAGCATAGAAATCCAGCTAGTTTGCTACAACAATTGCCCATTATTGAGTGGAAATGGGAAGTGGTGAAAATTGATTTGATCACCAAGATTCCAAGAACAAACAAGAAACATGATTACATCATGGTGGTGGTGGATAATATTACTAAAGATACCCATTTTATCCCAGTGAAGATAACTCACAAGGCATCTAACATTGCATATATCTATATGAGGGAAATTGTGAGGCTTCATGGTGTGCCCAAGGTAATTGTTTCTAACAGAGATCCCAAGTTCACATCAAAATTTTGGAAAGGATTTTTCAAAGTATTTGGGAAAAATATGAATTTTAGCTCAACATATCATACAGAGTCAGATGGGAAAACATAGAGGGTCAATCAGGGGATTAAGGATATCTTGAGAATGTATGTGATGGATAAACCATCAAAATGGGAATATTGTTTTCACTTAGTTGAATTTACTTATAATAATGGGTATCAGGCATATTTAAAGATGAGCCCATTTGAATAATTATATGGAAGAAAGTGCAATATTCTAGTGAGTTGGGACAACCCAACAAATAGAGCAGTGGTTGGGATGGAATTACTCAGGGAAATGGGAGAACAAATGGTAAAGATAAAGTAGAATTTAAAGGTTTCCCAAGATAGGAATAAAATCTATGTGGATAAGGGAATACCTCACAAAGAGTTTAAAGTGGGAGACCATGTGTTCTTAAAAGTGAAGGTCTGAAAGAGAATTTTCTTGAATTTGGAGAATTGTGAAAAGTTGTAAACAAGATATTGTGGGCCCTTTAAAATCGTGGAAAATATTGGTCTTGTTGCATACATGTTTTCACTACATGCATCTATGTGCATTAATAATGTATTCCATGTGTATTTCCTAAAAAGTATGTACCTAATGCTAATCAAGTAATTGATTATAATGTGATTCAAGTGGAGAAAGAAGGAAGCTTCCAAGTACAAATGGTGTGCATATTGGATCGAAAGGTTAAGTTTCTCCATAATTGAGAAATAGGGATGGTAAAGGTCCAGTTGAACTATTACGTTCCTGAAGATGCAACCTGGGAGAATGAAGATGTCATGTAGGAAGAGTACGCACATATTTTTGAAGATTTTTGAAGATTTTGATTGTACATGTGTATATAATGCACCGAGGACAATGCATAGATAAGGGGGAGGGGAATGTAATACCTCTAGTTCAAAGAAAAAATTGTAAATTTGCATATGGGTTGGTGAGCTAGGATATTTTGGGCCAGAGTGTGATTGTAAATATTCTTTGAGGCCAGAGTTCCTATGTGGTAATTACATTGGAGATCCAAAATGATAAAAGGTTAGTGAGCTTATCATTGTAATATGTAATGACACTTGGATATTACTAAAATACATCATTGTTGTATATTGACCAGACAAAAGAGTACGGGGGGCTAGAAATCCACTATACAGAAGGGGAAACTAAGGGTCTAGGAAGAGGGAATAAGCTAAGGGGTATTAAGCCAAGTAAATATTATAATAATATTTGCTAAAGTCTATTTTATGAGATTTATATTCATATCTATCCTAAGTTCTCAAGGCGGGGGGGGGGAACTTATCACCATGTGGGGCCCATGTAGTTTCCAACTATTAAAATAACAGGTGTACTCATTTTCACCAAACCATAGGCACAAGGCCACCCCCAAGCACCTTAACCTTGAAATCCAGAATAATTGTGAAAACAAACACTAGAATAGATATCCAAACAAGATAGTTTACCTCTCTCCAAATCTAGTGCTCCAAGCAGAGAAACCAAAACCATAAGCCAAATACCAAGTCACCACTACAATAGCTGTAACTCTCCTCCAGTCATGTGCACCAATACTCCTTATGAAGTCGTGAGAGTGAGTGTGTCCAAATGAGCTCAAGTGCTCTCTATTTATAGTGCTTCAAGTCACCTAACTGGGATGACTTCTCTTCCTGGAGGCTGATAACTTAATATTATATTTTCTCTTGATCTGAATTGTCTTCTAGGTTCTTATCCAACCATTTAGGGTTTTTATAGATTCCTATAATGTTCTAGTCTCGTCAAAGGTTACATGTGGAGGTTAATACCTCCCACAACTACTGTAACATAAAAAATCCCTCCTAGCTAGGGAGGTGTTATCGGTAATGGTATTGAGCACAAACATACCATTATGTTGGTAGCATCATCATAGCCACACCGACTATCTCATGATCACATAGATCAAATCATGAGAAACAATCATCCCTATCCACCTAGTTGGAAATCATCCCCAACACTAGTGATAGTCCCCATAGAAATCAGATACAATTCCATCCAATAGAACACACCCATGTCTATCCATAGTGGTACGCAACTACTATCCAGTGGTACACAACCACTCCTAGTAGCATATAGATAACAACCAGTGACACATAGTCACTATTGGTGGAGCACATCCACCATAACAACATACAACTACTATCCAGAGACATACAGTCTCCAAATCAATCAAATCATATCATCTGATATCATCTTGCATCAACAATTTTATTAGCTGCATCACCTCTAAGCCATGATAGAATGATGTGAATACATCATATCTAAGTTGTACTGGTGTGATATGGAGTATCATCTACATCATCTCTAAGCCGTACTAGCATGACATATCTAGCATGATTCCAATGCATCATATCTAAGTTGTATGCCACCTATAAGTTGTACTCGCATGATATAGACTAGTGCCTCACTATGTCATCTCTAAGTTTTATGATCATCTCTAAGCCATACTAGCATGACATATCTAGCATGATTCCAATGCATCATGTATAATATATATGAAAACTATAAGTTGTACTCACATGATCATATATAACATGACACGAGCCCCCTATATCATCTCTAAGATGTATGGTCATCTCTAAGTCGTACTAGAATGACATATCTAGCATGATGTCAATACATCATATCTAAGTTGTATGTCACATCTAAGATGTACTCGCATGGAAATATATAGCATGATGTAGCTCACCAACATCATCTCTAAGTTTTACTAGCATGGCATATCTATCATGATGCTAATGCTTCAGATCTAACATATATGCCACCTCTAACTTGTACTATCATGATGCTCCTCAGGCCACTGTATCAACAACTCCAACCATCGGTACCATATCTGAGTTGTACTAGCATTATCCAAGCATCACCTCTAAGTTGTATGACCATCTCTAAGATGTAATAGCATGATACATATTCGTAGCTCACTGACAATCCATGATGCCACATATCAGTGCTCCCTCCCAACTAAGGAAGTCGTCTCCTCCCTTTAAACCAAGGAACAAATCTCCATGAGCCTAGCTTGTCCCACAAGTATGCAAAATTTATCTTGGTCAAAAGATTTGTCAAAATATCTACAGTCTTCTCATCAATGGAGATATACTGGAGAACTACTTCTCCCACCTGGACTTTATCATGGAGAAAATAGTACTTGGTATCAATTTTCTTAGACATGTCATGGAACACAGATTTCTCTTAGATCTTCACATAGTGTTGGTTATCACAATATATCATGGTCGAATCCAACACCTAATCAAATAGTATAGAAACCATCTTACAGATCCACATTCCTTTTGTACAAGCATAACAAGATGCAATATACTTTTCTTTTGTAGTGATGAGTGCAACATAATTTTATTTCCTGCTAGCCCATGAAATCATAGCATATCCCAAATTGAAACACATACCAGAAGTGTTATTTATGTCATCTTCACTCCCTACCCAATCTGAATCAGGAAATCCATGGATTTGTACTTCACTATATTAGGCATATCTCAAACCATAGGTTATCATCCCACAAGGATATCTCAAGATATTCTTTGCAGTTATCCAATGCTTATGTATGGTTTCCAGTTGGAAATGGCTCAACATGTTCACAAAAAAGAAAATGTTTGGCCTAGTATTCACCAAATACATCAAGGATCCAATCAACTGATGGTATAGGGATGAGTCTACTAGATCAGAATCAGATTCTCTCAACTTCCTCAAATATGTTATCATGGGAGTTTCCATGGATTTTCAATCCATCATCCCAAACTTTTGAAGGATCTTTACAACATACTTCCCTTTTCCTAGGAAGACTTCACCACGCTTCTGCCATACTTCTAATCTTAAGTAGTAGTGCATGACACCAAGATCCTTCATATAAAATTCAGTGGCTAGTTCCTTCGTACACTGAATAATGAGAGGCTTTGCACCTATTAGAAAATAATCATCAACATATAATAGTATAATCACAGGTGCATTATTCACAACTTTGTAATAGATATTTGACATGACTCTTGGAAAATCCTACTCTTGTCAAGTAGCTATCAATACGTGCATACCAACCTCTTGGAGCTTGCCTGAGTCCATACAAGGCCTTCTTCAATCTTCATACATGGGTTTTTCTTGGGTGTACCTCAAAAAATTTGAGGTTTCTCTATGTAAACTTCTTCCTCAATCACTCCATTGAGAAATTTGGTCTTTACATCCATCCGATTTAAGCTCCAACCAATTGATGTTGCTAGAGATATGATGGCTCTAATAGATGTATATTTGGAAAACGGAGAAAAAATATCATCATAATCTTCTCTCTCCTACTGAGAGAATCCTCTAGTCACAAATATTGCCTTGTATTTGTCAATACTTCCATATACAACATTCCTTATATTATAAACCCACTTTGAAGTGACTACAAACTTCTTTTATATCTAGGCACAACTTCCTATACATCATTTTTCATAATAGATTAGTATTCTTCCGTCATGGCATTCTTTCTTCTTGACTTCTTCCTCAAAGGTGGAAGGTTCTGCATTAACAAGAATTTTCATGAGTGTTGCATAACTGGAAAACGCTTTGGGTTTATTGCTTTGTCTGAAGGTGCCACTAGGAGATTTATGATTTTCTACTCCCTACAAGGTGGATTCAAGTCATGCTTATCTCTTTCTAGTATTAGGTGCAATAGTTGGTTCCACATGCTCATGTGGTGGTTCTTGTTCTTCACTAGGGTGTTCTAGAGAACATGTTCTATCTTTTTTGGTGTCTTCGTGTTCCTCTTTTTCGTTGTATTATATGGAGTCTTATATAGATTTCTTGAATGAAATCCTTTCATCAAAAATTACATCTCTGCTGATTTCAACCTTTTGTTGACCTCGAACATAGATTCTATATGCTTTTGATGATTCACTATATGCAACAAATATAGATTTCTTTCCTAAAGGTTTCGAATTCTTTCTCTTATCCTTGGGAACATGAATATATATGGGGTATCCAAATATTCTCAAGTGTTCAACACTGGGCTTCTTTCAGGAGAAGGCTTCCTTTGGAGTCATATTCTTCAATATTCTATGTGGACTTCTATTCTGAATATAAACAGTTGTCATAGCTACTTATCCCCATAGGAACATGGATAAATTATGGTCATTCATCATTTAATTAATTGATTCTTCAATAGTTCTATTCTTCCTTTCAACCACGCCATTCTGTTGAGGATTATGAGGAACAATAAGCTCCCTCCTAATACCATCTTCTTTACAAAAGGAAGCAAGCTCCTTGGAGGTGTATTGTCCTTATCGGTTCTCATTATCTTGATCTTATTATCTGTTAGATTCTCTACTTCATCTTTGAATTCTTGGAGTTTGCTAAATACTTCTTCCTTAGTATTTAATAGATACAACCATGTCTTTCTTGAGAAGTCATCTATGAATGTCACATAGTAAAGAGATCCTTCTAAAGAATTTACTGGCATAGGACCACATACATATGAATGTATTAAGTCTAGGATCCTTTTGGATCTATTCTCACTGCTTGGGAATGGTTTCTTAATATTCTTCCCAAGTGCACATCCTTTGCACACACCTTCATGTACTGATTGTAAATCTAGTATTCCTACAACCATCTATTTTAGGGATGGAAAGGCTTGATAATGAAGGTGAGGATACCTTCTATGCCAAAAATTACTAGGGTTGATTTCATCATGTACTAGATCTTGAGTATTCTTACTTAGGAGTTTATACAATATTCCTTCACAAATTCCAATGACTCTAGTGTCTTGTATCTTTGAATCTTTAGACCATACAACAACTTTTCCATCTACAAAATATACTCTAAATCCTTTCTCTTCCAAACAAGAAATAGATACTACATTCTTTTTCAAACCAGGAACATATAAAACATTACTAATATGAATAGAGTTACTTAATTCCATCTTGATAGTAGTTTTTCCAATTCCCTTGATTGCATAAGAGTTCTTGTCTCCAAGATCCACTTTATGAGGTGTCTCCTTTTCCTTCATGCTTGAGAAATTCTTACGGTCACCTGTCATATTCCTTGAAGCTCCATTATCAATTAGCCACATGCCATCTTCAATGGTTCTAGTAAAAGATGAATAATAGAGAAAATTTGTTTCATCATGATTTGTCTTCTTTGAAGGTTCTTCATCATTGGCAGTTGATGTGTGATGTCTCTTTTTTATCTTATTTGTTAGTTTAGGAAAATTCCTTTTGTAGTGGCCATAATCATGGAATTCAAAGAATTGTACATTGGACATATCTCTCTCGAATTTATTTCTTGAATCAGATATTTTCTTACCTCCATGTCTTTTGAACTTTGTTGCAAAGTCTTGAGCATCTTCTTCCTTCTCAGGTTTTCCCTTGGATTTTAACCTGGTCTCTTCTTGTGAACAATAGGTCTAAAGTTCTTATAACGTTGGGAACTCCTTCCTTGTATTCATTCTTGTAACAAATGCATCCCATGATCTAGAAAGACCAATGAGTGCTATGTTCACAACTTCCTTTCATGGGATTTCTTCTCCAATAGCCTGTAAATGATCTCTCAACTGACAAATATTCACAAAGTATGAAGCTATGGTATCATCCTTTGTCATCTTTGTGTCACAGAGTTCATTCTTCAGAATCATCACTTGTCTAATACTTCTGACTGAGAAAAGGTTAGTTAGGGCATTATACATCTTCTTGGATGAGTCAAGCTAAGAAATGCAGGGTATAAAGTGATCCTTTATAGATTCCACTATGATACTCATAGAATTAATGTCATTATCCTTGAACGTTTCTAGTGCTGCAACATTTTGAGGTTCCTTCTCTTTTCTTTCTTCAAACTGTGGTTCCATGATATTGTCTTTCATGATATCTATAACTTTATTCTTGGAAAGGACAAGTTCAATCCTTGTATTCCATGCTCTGAAGTTTGAATCCCCTTCTAACTTGTTTTCTAACTTCATAAAGTAAGTCATGGTTGTGTTGAATTTGACTCAGTCAACCTTTGACTTTGACCAAAAACTAAAAATTGATGCCTTAGCTTGATGAGAGTACTAGGGGGTGTGCTAGGCCAAGGTGCAGTAGGATATCCAAGAATTAGGTCAAGAGATTCACTTAAGGTGCCTTAACAATAGGGATAGGGTTTCGTTGTTGTAGCAAAAATCTGACTGTAATTGCAAGTGAAACTGAGAAAATTCTCCCAATCTACCTTCCAGTGGTTATACTATTCGAATATAGTGTGGGCCCATAACCTGCTAAAATAATAGGTGTGCTCATTTTTACCATATAAAATATCACTATATTGTCACCCAACCATAGGCACAAAGCCACCCCCGAGCACCTTAACCTTGACAGCTAGAATAATTTCGAAAGAAAACACTAGAATAGATAGCCAACCAAGATAACATACCTCTCTTCAAAGCTATCACACCCAACAGAGAAACCAAAACCATAAGCCAAATACCAAGTCACCACTGTAGTAGTTGCATCTCTCCTCTAGTCATGTGCACCACTATTCCTTATGAAGTTGTGAGAGTGAGTGTGTCCAAATGAGCTCAACCTCTCTCTATTTATAGTTCTTCAAGTCACCTAACTGGGCCAACTTATTTTCCTAGAGGCTAATAACTTAATATTATATTTTCTCTTGAGCTTACTTGTCTTATATAGTTCTTATCCAACCATTTAGGGTTTCTCTAGCTTCCCAAAATATTCTAGTCTCATCAAAGTTACACGTGGAGACTAATACCTCCTACAACTACTGTAACATCAACACCAACATGACAAGGGTCAATTTCTGAACATGTATATAAAAAGTAATAACTTAGTACATTTTCCATCATTCACTCATCATTCTAATAATTTTTCTCATGATTCCTCTGGCCATCCACACTCTTCTTGCCATCCTTACTTATACCTATACCTAGGATCTTATGCAGCAATTGGTAACTAGTAAACCTGGTTAATCCAAGCCGAAGAAGAAGGTCATCATGCCTATGTTAACTCTGAAGAAGTAGGTTGTCAAACCCATGAGAATTCTCTCTAGGTGAGAGAACAGTTGGGAATTGTTTCCATGTGTGATGGAAATAGCTATAGAACTCTGAGACTTTCTTTTTATCATGTTGTTGAAGTCTTGAAAGGGGAGTGGGGAAGCCGAAGGAATTTTGAGTAGATAAGGAGCACACTTCCCTGAGTCAGACGGGCTATGGGAAATTACATGATATAGGCTAGTTGCAGTAGTTGGCACCTTAAATTAAGTGTCATTGTGTTGGTTAGACCTTAGTTTATCTTAGGAAGCATTCCTTGGTGGAGTTTCTAGCCTCAGCTCAGGGGTGACCTATTGTTGAGAGTTTACGAGTGTAACACACCCACCACGGTGATAGAAATTTTTTGTCTTTCTTTCCTTTTTAAATTCTAAGGAGCCTATCGAAGACCCTCCTTTCCCTTTAAATGTCCCTCATATGATTGAAAACTATGACCACAGGCCTTATCGGAGAGGTGCTCGTCGGCTTTCGTGATTTAGGAAATCACGATGCATGTATTTCCCTTTTCTCTCTTGTCTTTCGAAGGGCCGAAACCCGAAACGGATCTACTCGCTTAACGAGATTAATAGCAACTTAGATTAAGCCCTGGTATTCTACCCTCTGGGATTTCGCATATCGAGATTTTGGGAGATGCGACGACAGGAGATTTCACACTTAGGTTTCCTGGGAGTCGAAACTCTGAAACACCAAACTCTAACATGCTTCATTATTTTGAGAATCCATCCATCAGGATTTCACGAGTCAGGGGTTTCGAGACTGGCGAACACATGGGGCCCGCACTTAGGTACCTCGAGTGCCGAAATATCGAAATATGATAACTTTTTTCACACTCTATCTTTTGGGATATCGCAAGTCAAGATTTTGGGACTTGTGAGTACAAGGGATCTCGCCCTTGGATATTTCGGATGGCAAAACACCGAAATATCGGGACTTAAATCCTCGTTAGACCATTTTGGGGTTTTGCTAATCGGGATTTCAGGACTGGCGAGTACAAGGCAATTTACCCTTAGGTGTCCCAGGTACCGAAACGCCGAAACATCACAACTCATCCATGCTAGTTCATTTCAGGGTTTCGCTAATCAGGATTTCGGGTCTTGCAAGTACAAGGGAATTTACCCTTAGGTGTCCCGGGTACTGAAACACAGAAACATCACAACTCATCCATGCTAGTTCATTTTGGGGTTTTGCTAATTGGGATTTCAAGTCTTGCGAGTACAGGAGAACTCGCACTTAGGTACCTCGGGTGCCGAAACTCCGAAAACTCATAACTTACCCACACACTAGCATTTTAGGATTTCATATGTCGGGATTTCACAAGTCGTGAGGAATAGGGTTATTACCCTCTGATCTCTCGGGTGCCAACAAGACAAAACGCTTACCAGACACCACGTGTACTCTACAGTTGGATGGTCCAAGTACTCCCATGGGTCTTGGAATCGACGGTCTCGATTTCTTCACTACTTACGGAGGGTAAAAAGGGGTCGAGGAATTAATGCCTACGTTCCTTCATCCAATCTAACGGTCGTAATAGACCTTAGATCCTCCGAAAGGATCTCATTTGTGCATTTATCAAGAGGAAGGGTATGCTGGGTACCGAACCACCGAAAGGTCCTTAATTCATCCACACGCTATCATTTCAGGATTTCGTGGGTCGAGGTTTTGGGACTCGCGAGTACAAGAGGACTCACACCTAGATACCCTGGGTGATGAAACTCTGAAATATCGAAGTCTAAGAATACCATTCTCTCTCGTGCAGGGTTTTTTAGACTTATGTCATAAAATCCTCCGACAGATTCTTGGGTAAACTTTTAAAGAGGGTGTCCCTGTGGAAAGATCTATCCAAGGCATTACTTGAGATAAAATAAGGGAATAGATTTCTCGAGAACATACTTGAATATTGAATCCATTCAAAATATACACATATACAAATATATACGTAAGTCATATGTGGTCTTTCCAATATAATCATTCAACCACCATTTCTGGTCAAACACCATACAGACAGTCTTATACGGAAATCATTCATAATTTCACAAACCATGAGCATATATGTCAGAATATTTAAATTCAAGATACAAGATATAACACTTATCAGAAAAACACCAGGTGTGATGCAACTGCTGAGAAGGGTGCTCATTTCCACCCAACCGTAGGCTCAGCGATTTCGAATGGATTTACCACTAGCCACCCCTGAGATTAGACCATGATGCTGTAAGACNATCCCCTCTTGTGATCTCTGTCGTGTCTGACCCCCTCCCACACCTATTACCTGCCTTTTATTTTTGGCGAGGTTGTGTGTGGCATGAATTTCCCTGCAGTGGTCAGGTATGAGGCCTCCACGGATGGGCGGTCCACCCCCATCCCTCATTAACCCATGAGGAGCCTTTTCACCTACCAACCTGGCGAGTAATTCATTTCGGGGCCAGCGAGCTGCTCTTGGTTCTCTAGGCCAGTGAAGACCAAATACGATATTGGTTTCGATGGAAGTTAACGCCACCATTCCAGGTGCCTTCCACCACCTTTCTTTAGCCATC